>JABMBR010011606.1:0-39323 GCA_018881525.1 Meteorus sp. PSUC_FEM 10030008 | reverse complement strand
TATTATTATTAACTTGAGGATCTGGTATTATTTTATTCGATTACTGTCAATCATCATGACTTAATGATTCTCGTATTGAGATAAAAATCAAACGATTAAAATGATAAAGAATGGAATATACATTTGCGATATCAGGAATATTACGGCTTACGTTGCAATTGCCACAAGACAATGACTATCGAGTGGGAGATTAAACCGGAGATTAAATCTCACTATTCCACAATTGCATGTGTTGCAATTTCAATAATTTGAAACGTGAAAACCCACGACGACAGAATTTTTCCAGAAGAACTCATGATACATTGAATAAAAAATGGTGAATAAAATGAATTGAAATTTTTTTCCTTATACTATCGACATCTAAGTCTTTCGACAATAAAAACAAATCGTCATGGACATCCGCGCACTAAGCGATATACTGGCTGATGATAATGAAAAGAGAAGAAAAGGAGAAAAAAAAACGGTTTCTCGGGTAACCCGAAGAGATGGGTGGTTTTTGGACAAAGGCCAAGTGCCTCGAAGCTCTTTGAGAACAACTACCAAAGACAAAAGGTTCGTTTTCAACGACCTCGATGTACGCGCGTGAGCTCGCTCCTTGTGCCCGCGTATCATCAAAGACCAGACTCTTCTTTAAAAGCCCGCATTTTCTTTTCTCCAACAACCGTCTGTGATTTCATTTCATTGTTTTATTTTCTTAACCACATTCATATTTGTGGTGCACCCTGAAGTAGGTACTTTTGTCATATTGAATAAATAGATGGATAAAATTGAATTTTTTGAAAGTGAGTTTATTCAATTTTCCAATGACATCTTCGTAAGCTTATGTGAAATATTTTGATAGTGTTAATTCAATTTTAACAACATTGCGGACATGCGCGTGAAGGATCACTCCCAACAGCTATTAGCGACAATGAAAAGTGTCGGAAGTTCTATTGTCATTGAATAATAACGTGTTTGCAAAATATAATTTTTAATAAGCCGTGACCCAAAAACTCAACGATCCTTGAGCGATGAAACAACTGCTCATTTCCCGATACACAACCATTATTATATTTATCAACAACTAAAAAAAATATAGGAGCATAACGTGTCACACGCTCATCTGATCATGTCCTCACCTTCGTAAATGTTGAAATAAAATTACTCCGAAGTTACACAATTCTTTATGAAAAAATTCTCTAATCAAAAAATCCTGATTGGGAAAATTTCTATCTGCTTCCATTCAATGAGCTAATTTGTGAAATGGATTGATGTGCTTCGACATGTGCAACAGAAAATTTCGCAACAACAAAGTGTGTAAAGTACTGGTCAATTTACATTGCATACAGATTTATTCCAATTTTCAATTATGATGCGAAATTTCCAGCCTTAATTTCTGATTGACTATTAATTTCCACGGATCACGTGATACTTTTCAATAATTGGCCAATATGGCTGCGCAATACCAATTTTGCTGTATTTGTTCGAGCACAATCAAATATTATCTCACAGCATAAAATGATCAGTAAATTGTGATCGTCGATTGTGTTCACTCGGCATGCTGCATATTATATACGAGAACTCGGGAGTTTAATCGCATTATCTGATTACATTCTTGCTAGTCAGTGTACACGTGGTTGATTATTTTTAGCATAAATATCTATTTGCAATTTGTGTTTTATTCAAACACTACTGATGATGTTTTGGAGGAAAACAAAACCAAAATTGCTGTTAAGATTGGATCAAATTATCCATATTGAATTCAAGACATTTATGGACATATTTTCATATATCAATTTGTTTTTGGGATATTTACAGAAAATTTTGATGCGCTGTAAGTTGAGCCCAGCCTTATGACACACATCCCATTCGGAATGACTCATGAGTTTTCCTCGAGACGATTGAATGAATTTGTAGTGGGTTTTCTTGTTTATCAACTATTACCCAAATGTTTTATCTTAAGAGATTGTTGATTGTGGTGATAACGTGACTTGTGCATTTGCACAACGGTTATGTGAAGGTTTATGATGATGATGAATTGAAAAATATAAATCTCTAACGGGAAGAATATTCAAGAAGGGCAGCGTAATGTCGATCATATATTGATTTGTGGTACAGAAACATGATCATGATGACAACGATGATTGAATTGATACAATTGGAGAATCCTGCAATTCTCTCCTGCCACACAATTCTAGAAATTGAAATGATCCAACCGCAGAAGACCATTTTTTACTCAATCACATTGTAATCGACATACTTTTTCCAGAAAGTGAGAAAAAAAAATATCCAGAGAGAACTATCAACTGAATTTCATAACTTATATTATCGAAGAGGATCAAACAACTGTTTCATCAGATCAGAGCAAAATTGTTCCAAACGTCTTAATCGTTTTATCACGGATGTAGAACAATTCCACATATCATTAGTACTCCCATGTGATTTTCAGTCTCCTGGAATTTATCAATGAATTCAAGACGATCTACCCGATAGGATGCCTATCGATAACAGCTCTGCCACTTGATGGGGGTAAAAATCTCGGTGGGAGTTGAAATATAAATCGTTGCGACACAGTGAGAGGAAACAGTATTGTGAGTTGATTGCTGCGTGGGTGATTGGAGTGAATGTTTGTCAACTTTATTATTAAATTGGTACTTTTATCTGTCAAAAAACTTTAGAATTCCAAAAATTAGTGCGACTATTGTTTCATCACCAGTTGGTCTCAAAGTAGGTACAGACACTTGTCGCAGTAAATGAAAAAAACTTTTACGAATAATATATTGGGTGATTCTCATTGAATTGAGTGTTATTCACTCATCCAATATCTAATACCCATTCATACCTCGCGATATATTTTTTAATCTTTTATTGAGACAAATTAAATCATTGGATATGAGGAATGTATATACGCGATTGCAGGAGGTTTAGTGCGTAATACCTCTTGATTCAATTGAAATTCCTGTGTGCGATGAATTCTGGTATTGGGTGTGACGAGCGTTCATGCGAGGGGCTCGTTCGCGCTGCTCTCGTGCCCCCTCATACGCTCTCATACCTCTGAACTCGTAACCACGCGATTTCGTGACACATCGCTTGCGTCGTGACCAAAGATTTGAACCGATAGGCCTCCATGGTGCTCACGAATTGGATATCGATCACAAAACCGTAATATTCTGTATGTGTTTGCGCATGCGAATGAAACATATAGGTGAACGCGCATTACATTCACTATGGCGGTGAGATCTGACAATTTGAATTTGAAATGTTGTCTTCATACTTCATGAAATCAACTCATCACAGAGCAAAGTTGTGCTTTGGGCTTAACGCGTGCTTACGAATTCTATTTGTCGACATTTTGTATTGGCATTTACGTATCATCCAACACGACGTTTGTAGAGAGAAATGAAAGTTGCACTTAATTATCGTTTTTGATGAATTTTATTTTTTGAAATGTGACTTCTGATGTGAGCACCACGGAGAAAAACTTGCCTGTTGCTCCTACAAGCTTTTGAGAGACAGTCCATAAGAAATATGTCGAAATTCAATTGCCGGAGATAAAAACTTCGGAGGTCATTCGGTAATAAGCCTAATAACGACCAGCCCAGGAGTGAATTTATGGGTCAAATACCCCATGTTCACTCTTGCAATATGTATAGAATGAGTTAAGATATTTTCATGAACAATAAATTTATGATTTTGTACAAAATTGTCATCTCAGACAACAAATCAAACATCAATAAATGTTCCTATCAGATAAAAACGAATTTCCATGTTGATATCACTACTTTTATTATTATATTTTCTATTTATTTGTAACACTAACAAATATATGAAACCATAACAATAATTGAATTAGAATTTGCTCCAATTCAATGATGTTGGTTGGATGAAGTTGTAAATCAACTACGCCGAATCACCTCAAAGAGAAAAGATTATCCCCGTTTACATTGTGAATGAGGCAGCATCAGGATCTTCGTGGTTCGTAACAAGGATAGTTGTCACTGGACCCCGAGAAAATCATCGCACTATAAGTGAATTATATTGTAGCACAATGAATGTATGCTTGTGGTGACATCATTGTCTATCATTTATCTTCAGTATTTAAAAATTACATGCAAACAAGGTAGTGTTATGGAAAATAACGACGAATAGACATTTATAAATTGTGCAGTTTACCTAAAAATTTGCGTATTGCATAATGCAAATTTTGAACTTCAAATAAATCACTTAGTTACTAAGTGTTGATTCTAATGTGATTCATTTCATATTTCATTCGTGATATTCTGTATTCAATACATTATTCATTTTGTTTAACTTATGATAAATCAGAGCGTCTATTGTGCAATATTGTTACGCTTTGAATCGCACTGAGTCGTTGAAAATCGAAGTGTTACTTGCACAGATTTTCGTGAACGAGGAGTTACCAGTGGTTTGCTTTCAATTGACATCACACTGTAAGAATCTGACTCGGATATTTCCATCACCGCAAGGTGGGTTCATTTTCAATTGTGCGAGCCATGGCTCTCGCTAATCCATTTCTGATTAGACATGTTGTTGTTGATATTTACTGTGAATTCAAATGTCATTGGAATTCTTTTGTGAACTATTGTCCTCGTACTGCCTCTAATAAGTCCATGTTATATAGGGAAATCACGAAACTCATTTTTCATTGTAAAACAAAATCCATCACCCCCTAGGAAGATAAAAATATGTCGCACAAAATCCACGCAACCACATGATTCACATATCGATCGAAAACTGCAGAATATCTAGTGATGATAATTTTCGGAAATACACCTGCGAGAGTGCATCTGAAAGTGATTCAAGTTTTTTTTATTGAAAAAATGATATTGATATCATGGAGTAAATGAATATGAGGAATGTCTTGATGCCGATCAAGTGTGACGCATGCAAAAGATTCCAGAAGTACACAATAACGGTCTATACATTTTCAAGTGCATAAAAACAGATCTAGACATTCAAATCAAGTGAGAAGTGCATTAGACCATAAGCACTGGTAGTTTTCACGCTGCGTGCGCAGGTTTATTGTTCGCGCACAATGAAAAAGGAAATATGAGAGTGAATTGAGTGAGAGAGGTCGATTGCAATGCATTTATATATAGATGTATAACATGGCATAGGATATTAAAAAGAGAAAGTGCGCTGCTTGAGTAAACGAAACATTACAGGGACATTGCTGAAGTTATCCCACTTACTCTTATGTGTTAGCATTACTTTATAAAAACCTCTCTTTCTCTCATTATAAGTGGAAAGCGAATATGGTCCATTATTGATAACAAGAATGTTAATATTTGTTTAGTCATCTGAAATAATGTGATGTGTATTTGTAGATATTCATAGCTAAATGTTATGAAGTGCATGGAGAGAAATGTGGAGTTGTTAATAAAACATGATGAAAATGTATGCAGATTGTTACTGGAGCATTGAAAGGATACCATTCGTTCATTTTCGATGTGATGTACCATTACAAAATATAGTTTTATTTCATCTCTCTTGACGACTTGGGAATAAACTTTTCACTCATGTTGGAACCATCGTACATGTGAATGCCGATGCACATTTGATAGAGATGACAAAACAGCAAATATCATCAAATACATATCGACAAATCACGTTCAAAGCCGATGCACTCAGTGGAATGAACTGCATCTTGACACAGTGTGTGCCAGACGTCCCTAGTTCCATCTATACAAGTGAGAATTTTGTTCCGTGCTATTGTAGGTGGTCGGAAGTGTAAAAACGCATTCGATTACACTTCGTGTTATACAACTGCTATTGACGAATGATTTCGAATGGATTCATCGAAAATTGCATAGTATTTTATTTTTCGATATACAATCCAAATTAAGAATACAAAAACACCCTAAATCAGCGAAATGATTGAAATACGATTGGGAAGATTTTTAAGATTTCTTGGATCCCAAATTTAACCTGATTATTCTTTTATTTCATTATTTTCAACTCCGAATCTCAACACTTCTCACGTTGAAATAATTTCACGATAGAATTTGATGGAAGCTCACAATAATTCCATAATTTTCATGTTATATCCCATGATTTAATCTCTTTGAGAAGATAATCCAAAAGATAATAACTCTCACGCCGACATTATTGATGTTGTGCCTGACAGAGTAATCTATTGGATTTCCTGTGCCCTTCTCATTATATCTCACCATCAATATATGATATTGTGTTTGATCTTTTTTGTCAAGTAGTGAATCCAAATATACTTGACTTCCAAAGCTTTTGACTTACCGTTACATTTCCGTCTTTTACTCATGAATATTTTCACATAGAACCATCAAATACGATAGAAAACGACAATCATGATTCTACTCCCATGCATTCATCTTATTCAATGTCTGTTACAGAATGTCCTACAATACATCAGTTGCAACGCCATGCTCAGAGCCATTTTTGGGTCCAAGTTTAGCACAAACCTGCCCAGGATCACAATTCCTGGTTTTCATGACTCTTCTCGACACTTTTGTACGTGCCAAAACAGAAATATCACAATTATGTGAAAGGGTGATACCAGTCGATCCAGCTGACTTCTATTATGACTTCATTGTTGTCGGAGGTACAATTAAAATCAAACATTGATATAAATATCCCATATTTATTGTGAAATGAATCATTTGCAATTTATTTTTTTACTCTAGATTGATTTACATTAGCGAACGTCCAAATACTCGTAGAGAACTGCTAGACTAACTATGCACTTCCCTCATTAACCGAACTATATTTGCTAATAATTGGACCGCAGTGTGAATGTACTTTAGAGTATTATTTAGATATGAAATTAATACAAACTATTATATATTCATGCCGGTCGTGTGATTACGGAATCATTAATTTAATTTCAACTCACGCTTGTGTTTCCGGGGTTCTCGCGCTGTTTACTCCCGGACGCTCCATTCCCCTAGTGGCAACCGGGTTATCAACGCGTTCGCATTCTCATTGTACATATTATATATAATCTCTAGTGATTTCACTGTAGCATTTCAATGTTCATATTTTCAATTTCCAACGTGTTAGCATCACGATAAATTTTTATTCTCCATCTTTTCTTACCCTCAAATCGTTTTTTTACTGTCGAAATATTCGATCGAGTTAAAATTCGATTTTGACATTACAAAATGATATTTTATTCTGATTCCGGTGCGATTACCAATTCCATCGTCTTATATATTGACAGGAAGGTCTATGTCACTCTTCTGTGAATGAAACCGAAATAAAATTTCCGATGTTTCGTTTTAAATTAACGTCGATGAGGTTCGTAGAAATTCAATAGATTTTAATTTCGAATTTATTAGTGTCACCATTCATATTTATTCATGTTCATGAATTCCAATTATGGAATTTCGATAAGTTATGTCGTCGATCAGTCCACCGATGTCGCGCATAAGAAATGTTTATTATTCGCATAGAAATGCCAAGTGCACTGAAATTCCAATAAACCATGTCGTAGGAATTTGATATAAAAATTTCACGTTGCCATACTGCGAGCATGAATAAATATATTCTACATCGCTATATTGTCATATTTATAAAACGAATGAGTGTTTCAATGTGTTAGATCATCGCATTTTGTATGAGAATTACATCAGAATTTGTCGTTAGATTGCTAAGACATTGAGAGTCACTCTGAACATTTGATTCGATTCATTTAGTGAAGCAATTAATACGCAAAAACATCGAATCCAGAAAGTTTCGAAAAACTACCTACAGTATACATCGAATAAATGAGCAAAACTTGTTGTATCGTGATTTTTATAATAATCACCATTGGCAATGTATGCACTTCTTGATCATGACGACAGCGATGGAACGAGACTTGGGTACGTTGATCTTTATTCCATTCAAACTTACTCGCCGACAAGTTCATTTGAACCTTTGCATCCTCGAGGCACGAGTTAAGAGTTTGAGAAATTCAGCGGGCAATAGATAGCGATGCTAAGCAGCTATAGTCAGGGCCACAAACTATGCACTAACTCGCTTGAATCGCTAATGCCACGCTAGGACGACGCCAAAGGGGAATTTCTTGTTCATCGTGGCCCTTCGTCGCGCTGCTGTGCACAAACCTCCAGTTGTAGACTTCATTTTACTTTCAAATCTCACCAATTAATCATTCTATTATTTAACAAATCGACTTGTGTAAATCAACGATCAGTATCGATAAATCAAACTACATATTTCGCTCTATTCCTTTTTATTGTCCTCCGGCTTTTTTTTTTTTTATTCTGTGTGACAATGCAACGTTAGCAAAGGATGAACGAGAGTGATTCGTTGTCAACCACTCGGCAGGTAAAAATATATTGGATGCTGAGTAATAACTGTCATCGGTTTTATGACTGGCATCGGCCCATTTCACTTTCACGCCTGTGGACAATGAAACCCTGGAGAGTGATTCAAAATTAATAAATCATAGAGATATGTATATGTGTGGAGAAGACAGAAAATGTATAGACATCTACGTTCGACATCAGCGGTGATTCATGGAAAATGTATCATCAGCTGTAAACCGAATAGCACTTTTCCGAATAATTGAATCGGACTACCTACACACAGACAATCATAGTGATGTTGATCATAAAATATATGTATGGATAACCATTTTCGAATATGTCTCCCTTTTTTTTTCATTCCCGAAAAATTTTTCACAAACTTGCATGAAAAAGTTCACACATTTTTCTTCATTATAATGATGCTCAACAAGTCGCGCAAAATGAATAAATGAAACACAATGGGGATAAAATAATGTATGTATACATTCAGATAAAAAGTTTATTTCATGAGAATATTCATGTGCATTGTAGGAATTTGAAAATTTAATATGTGCAAATGAATTTGTTGATGGATGTTGACGGGTTCGAATTCACACTTTCACATGTGTGATGACAGGTTGGAAGAGGAACAAACAAAGAATATTTCGAAATAAAGTCGTTCAATTATGAAAGATAAGAATTTAATATGGAATTCAAGTGAATATATTTTTACAAAGAAAATTCTTTCCGTTCATGATTAGAATGTTTTCATATAATTTACTTGAAATTATAATTCCGATAACTTAGCTATTTTATCATTTCTTTCATAACTCATGTTGCAACATGAAATATTGTATTATGGTAAATGTTATCTTTCCAATTTGATACTTTCAAAGAACAATTTAATTTCTTTATTGTCAGAAAAATTTTATATACATCACGTATTGTCATGCAATGACTTCTCAGGTGAACAAGATCGTTATTCCAAACAACAAAATAGAAAAAGCACAAATTATTCATGTCCAATATGATAGGTCAGGTCATTCCCATTATTAACTTCTGAAAAAGTATTCAAACCAATACTCAATGACGGTAGCATTGTTTATTGACAATAAAGCTCTCGGGAAAACAACCAAATATGTTTGCTATATGACAACCGCGTTTTATATCTGATGGACTCATTTATATTTGAATAATATGAATGAAAATGAATTGGCAGTGTGGTGAATTTGAAATACGCAGATTTTTATTGTTTCATGAGCAATAAGTCAACCAAACACCATTTTGTCATGAAATATCATTATTATTATCTGCAAATAATCACATTTCCACTATGAATTGTTGATTATGATTTGATGGTGAATTTTATTCCTCAATCACGACTGAATTGCGGAGCTTGTGCGGGATTCGAGTGAGATTTCGTAAATGGCTGATAATGGCTATCATTCGATTATTGAACTATAGCTGCATAGTGGTAATGATTGGATGAACAGTGGAATTCGCTAATGATGCTTCATTATCTAGACATACCCTTCTAATTTCGGTGCTGTGTAATTAGCCAGTCAGACTAGACCACTTGATTGATTAGTGAGAGCATGTTACTGTGCTTTTCACGCGACATCGCGCATCATTCTTCCTTGTTCCTCTGCAGTACTATTCACTTATGTCAGTATTGGCCAACAGCACATACATTATTTGTCAGCAGTCCATCGGTATGATTTATGTGTTAACGCCATCGTTGACATTTGCAATGTTTCTTATAGATGTATGAATTAATGCACTCTTGTTTGATGAATAATTGAAGTGGAACACATTAGCTAATCCAATTCGGGATATTGCTAGTTGACTGTCAGGATAAAGTATGAAATAAAAGGTTTGATGATTGTATAGTATTTGTTTCATTCGAAAATACGATAATTTGGAGAATTTTTACGCTGCCATTAAATGGACAAAATATATTCTGCGAAGTGTATTCATTTTATACTCCATCAAAGCACCGATCAACATGAAAATCAATTTTTACTGAGATAGAGCCTTATCAGAATTAAAGAGCAATTTTGAACGTACATTGTGTTGTGAATGCATCCAACTTTTTTTATCATTGGAAAGATTAATTTCATAAATACCATCAAATGAAAAAATTGAGGATAGAAAAAAATGTGTATATTTACACGATGTGAATACACCAGTGAGTTATATGTCAATATGAGGATGACCTCCATCTGAATGTTTGAATGGCATTTGAATATCGATGTTAGTGAACTGACATAAATCTAAATGTGTTTATACCTGAATATGAATTTATATTCATGGCAATTGAGACGTCATTCGGGAATATGCTTTATTTTGTAGTATTATGATCTATAGGGAAGAATTGTCACTGGTATGTGAGTTTGTGTGTGATGGAGTTTATCGTTGCGGTGAAATTTTCCGAAAGTTATTGATATGCATTGATGATTCGGTTCCGGCTATACTGTTATGTGAAACTTGACGATGACTGCAATGAGCATGACAATCGGAAAGTTTGGAATTGACAATATTGAAATGATTTCTTCACTCCTTCTTCCATGGTCATAATTGTTGTATCAGTCTACTGATTAATGTCTACATGATTGATTGTTCATCACATATGCCATCATTTGGACTTTTTCCACATCGATTTGTTGTTGAAATTGCGATCATTGAACTTTCACATGATTGACATTGTAAAATGAGGTAAAAACTTATATCGCCTGACATTAATACGATATTAAACTACTCAAGAAGCATAAATAATACGGTTAAGCTGAAGAGTGAACTGGATAATCACGATTAAATTGCGTTTGTAGGTGGTTCAGCTGGTGCAGTTGTTGCCGCAAGACTGAGCGACATGCCAGAATGGAAAGTTTTGCTGATCGAAGCTGGTCCGGATGAACCACCTGGTGCTGAAATTCCAAGTATGGTGGCGATGTTTCTAGGTAGGTATCGATAGCGTTATCAGTATTTATATTTACTATACATATAGATTATTGCCAATATTTCCTATTTTAATAGGCACAGAAATTGACTGGCAATTTAGGACGAGTAATGAGTCGAACGCTTGTCTCTCAACTAATGGATCATGTGGCTGGCCTAGGGGTAAAAACCTTGGGGGCTCATCAGTTCACAATGGGATGATGTACATACGTGGTCATGCCAAAGACTATGATGATTGGGTGTCCATGGGAAATGTTGGTTGGGGGTGGTCTGAAGTGAGTACTGTTGCATGTATTTTCTCTATCTATGAACATGTGTTCCGGATAGATTGCTTTCATAGAAGATGAAATTTTCGGCAGTATGTGCTCTCCCATTGAACAACGCGATAATCACATCAACTATTGTTAATTTCTGATGTAATTTTGCGGAACAATCCGAACCGTTTAGTTAGAACGATTAAACTTTAGAAAGATTCATTCAGGTTTCCAAACGATCGATGTCTTCTGATAGGAATCTTCACATGATGCAAACTTAGAACTGGTACGGAATAATATCCGATGTAGGCGATGAGATGACGAGTAATTACAGTTTCCTTCTATTGTAATTCTTCCGAAGATGCGATAGTCAGTGAGTTTAGTAACAGTGATAAAATCTACATGAATATTGGAAAGAATAAGGTTGAGAATCCAGCAAGTGTTATTCGCTGAAATCTATTGGCAAACAGAGTATGAAGGGAAGATGTTACATCTTAATGAACGGAGAACCACCCCGGAAAAAAACAACAGACTGATCTTTATTTAATTGAATTTATTGTAAGATTTCTATCATGTCCAATACCCTGTTACATCTAGATAATTACTGGCGGAGAGAATAATAACCAAAATAATTTGAATCATGTTTGTCTACATTTGAAAAAGCATCTTTTCACATGTATGCATAATCGAGGTTATCACTTGCAGGTGCTACCATATTTCATGTATTCCGAAAATAATTCTGAAATTGATAAACTGAATCGACATTATCACACTGATGGTGGTCCACTCAGTGTAGAAAGATTTCCTTGGCGTCCAGCCATGTCCGAGGATATTCTTCTTGCGGCAGCGGACAAAGGTTTCGGTCTCAGTGATGATTTAAATGGAGATAAAATTACAGGATTTACCGTTGCTCAAACAGCCAGTAAAAATGGGGTCAGAGTAAGCAGTGCAAGTGCATTTCTTCGACCAATTCGTAACAGACGAAATCTTGATGTTGTTCTGAATGCAACAGCAACTAAAATAAATTTTGATGGCTTACGTGCTGTGGGCGTCCAATATATGCAAGTACGTAAGGTTCATGTCACTGAGCCACTTGGTTAACTGAAGTTTTAAAAGATCAATTCTTCAAATGTATAGGGCAATGAACTTCGAAGTGCACGAGCATCAAGGGAAGTGATCGTTTCGGGTGGTGCTGTTGGTTCTCCGCAGTTGTTACTATTATCAGGTGTAGGACCAAAACAACACCTCAATTCTGTTAAAGTTCCAGTTGTGAAAGATCTGCCAGGTGTAGGAGGAAATCTTCACAATCACGTTTCTTACACCCTCACGTACTCAATCAATCAAACCAATGAATACGACCTAAATTGGGCTGCTGCTATGGAATACATCACCTTCCATCGTGGTCCGATGTCTTCAACAGGCCTGTCCCAACTCACTGGAATAATCGCATCCAGTTATGGTACACCAGACCATCCAGACTTACAATTTTTCTTTGGAGGATATCAAGCAGCGTGCGCAACTACTGGCGAGGTTGGAGCACTGATGGACAATGGCCTTCGTAGTATCAGTATATCCCCAACATATCTTCATCCTCGGAGCAGAGGTAATTATATCGATAATATTTTTCGTATGGACCGTCTATTGTTCATGATCACTTGGGAATTTGGGTAAATCCATCATGAGATCATGAAGGATTCATCTTTTAAATAATTGAATCCCTATTCAAACGTCACGTGATATCAATCAATATTCACAATGAGAGATACGGGTTAGTTAATAGATGAATAAATGTTTTGAGGAACTAAAATGAATGAAAGAAATGAATTCATCAATGAAAAGTCATCATATGTCAATATTTCCCAGCAAAATGTTCCCACTCTCCACGAAGACTATTACAAATATTCATTTTATGTTATTCCAGGCACTCTCCGTCTTGCAGACAATAACGCTCTATCCAAACCTATAATACAAGCGAACTATTTCCAAGATAAGCAAGACTTAGCAGTTCTAGTAGAAGCAGTAGAAATAGCTCTATCCATAATGAATTCAACTAAATTAGCGAAGTACAACACAACTCTAATAAATCCATCCATACCGGCATGCTCAAAATTCACATACTTGAGCAAAGAATACTTGGGTTGTGCTATCCAACAGAATACTGGGCCTGAAAATCACCAAGCGGGATCATGTAAAATGGGTCCAGCCAAAGATAAAATGGCAGTTGTTGACCCACGATTAAGAGTTCATGGGGTTCAAGGTCTCCGAGTTGCGGATACATCAATTATGCCCAAGGTACTGATATATCATTGGAAATATTCTATTAATTAAGCACAGTGTATTCAATCAAGGATGATTGTTCGTACAAATCTCGAATCATCCCACCACGAATATATTAGAACTTTTTTACATTGCATGACTCTCAAATTGCGGATCATTTTCAGGTGACATCTGGAAACACAGGAGCCCCGGCGATGATGATTGGAGAACGAGCGGCCTCTTTCATCATTCAAGATTGGTTAGCTTTACCAGAACCGTGGAATTTCGAATGAATTTACTGGAATAATATTTATGGAATGTCTTTTTGGTTGCATGTGAATATAGAATGACAAGATAACTATCAGCGGAAAAACCATGAATCTTTGTTGTTGTTTTATTTGAATTAAACGAGTCATTATTAAAAACCAAAGAATTTATCATATTAGAGTGTCACAAATTAAAAATAGTTCTGTTAACATTTATTGTTTATCTAAATGTAAATACCTCAATTCAAAATTAAACGTTACTGACGAAATTGTTAACGAGTCTGTATAGTGGGAAAAGAACAGCTTGAAAAATAAATCCATCAAGCAGTTGATGCAGTACATGATTTAAGTTCATTTAATCATTGATCATTCCTACCCACCGAATGTAGAACTCTAATGAAATTTTTCCATTATTCAGACACACTCTTTTTCTATGAAGCCGATCATTGTGTGGAATGGAATTGTAATTCTCAAGTATGTTAAATATTCAACCTGTTCGGATAGGATAGAGTTGAGTGATACATGAACAATTGGGGGATATGAATAATCCGAAGCACTGTTTCATGTTGCGAATCGTTTGTGATGGATATCAGAGAATAACTGCACGTAACACATCATAATCATTGGATGCATGACAGCAAAGTTTTTTTCTTTGAATCCAATGAATTTTTCATTCCATAAATCAGCCAACGACATAAGCTCCATCAAGATGAAAGGAATTATTATATAAATGCTGTCAACGAGACATTCAAACACACTCTCAATCATTCTTCGTTTCATCATTCATTTTCGTGTGATCATGTTGTATGCAAAATTTACTTTGAATTGTAAATAAATTGGTTTCATAATGATTATTGTTCATCATTTTCCCCAAATGACCTTTGTTCTTGCAATGTGTGGACACTACGTAGGAACTCATAATGAGCCAAGTTCTTCCATTTCTCCTCCCTTCAACAGAAGATCCTAAAAATACTTCTTACTGCCAAGGTGAATCCCCTGGTATCTAATCATAATGGACTTTATCATCCGAGGCTTTAGAAATAGAAATCGTATGAGTAACACGGGACTTATAATTAATTCATGAAGAATTAAATCAGTCCTTCATTCATACAGTGTGGAACCTATAAGTAATTATGTCAGAGTGAACTGCTACGAAGATAACACCAAAGTTACATTTGTCATTATTGAAGTATGGAAATCGACTTGTTGCAAACATTTGTTCCAAACGTATACAAAATCATTTCTAGTTGTCCATCACACCTATTGGCATTACGTAGGTGTTTCGAACGGAAAGTATATAAATGTTGAGCGTTGAATTTGATGAATGAAGTCGCGGATTTTTCAACAGACCTTGCAGACTCTCATAAAATGGTATGAATTCAATTTTTCATAGATGTGATTATAAGTTTGAATTTATTCTTTACTAATCCATGGCCTAATGCCATTTTGTATGTTCATATCGAATGTTTTGATCAATATGCTCACGCTATTTCATTGAAATGTCACTATGAATGTCTTACACATTCATAAAATCGGACAAATTCATATATTCGTTGAATGATTTTATTTTGTCCCATCGTCTTCTCTTTCCGCTGGTGTGAAATGCCGTGATTTAATTTTACAATATCATCCAATAAATCTCCAGAGATCTCAATGTCTCAATTTCCAGCCAGTAACCTCAATCAGTCGGGAGTATTTAATGATATTATATTCTCAGAATACTTCTGTGGCAAATTTTCCTTCCGCAACGTGCGCATCACCGTTTATGGGAGGTCCCAATTTGAATGACGTGTGTCCTTCACCTGCAGCTTCAGTTCTTTTATTACTGTCAGTGGTGAATAATTTGTTCGATGTGAGTCCATTCATTGGCGATCCATGTAATCGGATTAAACCGAATAGAAAACCACGAGATTTGTATGACTTTATTGTAATTGGCGGTGAGACATCATGTTGATCAATAATATGGAATACAAATTGGACGGAAGACATTTAATCACTTGCTTTATTGAATATAATAGGTGGTGCTGCGGGCAGTGCAGTGGCAGCGAGACTCAGTGAAGTACCAAATTGGAAAATTCTATTGATAGAAGCTGGTCCAGATGAACCAGCGGGCGCTGAAGTACCATCTAACTTTGGCATTTATCTCGGTAAATAATTCATTTCATACGTTCTATTTAATCTGACATAACAAATCAATATTTAATCCGCTTATGATTCTTGATTGAATAGGTGGCAGCCTTGATTGGAACTACAAAACTACTAATGAAAGTTATGCTTGTTTACGTACTAATGGCTCATGTTCCTGGCCTCGTGGGAAAAATCTTGGTGGCACTACAGTTCATCATGGAATGGCTTATCACCGTGGTCACGCAAAAGATTATGAACGTTGGGTTGATTTTGGCAATGACGGATGGTCATGGCTAGATGTGAACTGACATTTATATTTTAATACAGGAAAAAGAGAAGTCATAATGCATAACAAGGAAATTTTCCTGCAGGTTCTGCCGTACTTCATAAAAGGTGAAGACAATCGAGAAATTCAACGAGTTGGTCGTACATACCATGGAGTCGGTGGTCCAATGACTGTAGAAAGGTTTTTTCCATCTCATTATCCATTTTTTAATGATCGAAAAATAAGATTGAAAAAGTTTGAAATTAAAAAGTGCATACTGAAACATGAGATGATTTTTTGTGGGGGTTTTATCACATACGACATGACGCTCCCAAAGTATGGATATTGCACTGGAAAAACTCATGAAGGACACCTTTCATTAATTATTGTTGGTTATACGACGTAAAACAGTGTATAATTCCGAGCTTAGCATTCAGGAGACAGGAATTGGGAGTGGAAGTTTATACGGAAAGCATTCATCAGATTTGGTTGAGGGAAGAACCCGAGATTTGAACTCTGATAACGAGAGATGAAAGGGTAGATTAGTCATGACACTTTTGTATCACTGCGAAGAGAATTATGAGCTACAATGAGCCGAATTAGTTCATGTTACTCCATGATAAGTTGGCACATCATTAGAATGGATCGGGAACTTCTCAAAAATTGTGAATCATGCAGATTCACATTTTCATCATTTTTGTTGAATTTTCAATTGTGAACGTTTGAAGAGAGATTTACGATATGCCGTAAAACTCGATGCGAAATACGAATAGTTTTTGCAGTTGCACTAAATACCAATACGTCTATCCAACTTCAACAATACTGATTAATTGCTGTAACGAAAAATATAACGAACATGTTATATTAAAAAACGTTGTAGCAACTGAATGGTACTGCAGTCATGACTATAAATTCATTTCATCATGTCATATACAGTCCGACTTCCGGTTTGCTCAAAAACAAAGTACTCTTATGTTTCCAATATTTCACATAATTTCCTAACGTGATAAACAATTTACGGTACATCTGTAACTTTACTGTGAATACCAATTTTTATAGAATTCCTTTCATTCCTTATCGCTCTGCATTTATTTCATCCATCTTTCAAATACGTCGAAATGTTTGGGATGATCACGAAATGTTACTTGGATATTCAGAATTTTATGTTGGTATCAACTGACTATCCTGGCATTTTTCAGATTCCCGTGGCAACCGCCGTTTGCGCAAGCGATATTACAGGCAGCTGAAGAGACTGGATATGGAACCACTGAAGATTTGGTGGGTAACAAAATTTTAGGTTTTAATATTGCTCAAACAACTAGCAAAAATGGAGTAAGACAAAGTACAGCTGCAGCATATCTACGACCGATAAGAGATAGGAAGAATCTTGATATTGTTTTGAATGCAACGGCAACAAAAATATTGACGAGAAAACAAAAAGTTATTGGCGTGGAATATATCTTGGTGAGAGTAGTGTACAGACCTCATTTAATTAATGTTGACACAGATACTTTCATATTTTCATTTCCGCTTTACTTGTTTCATAAATAAATGTTTCTTTAGGATGGGAAAACTCGCACGGCAAAGGTTACTCATGAAGTTATAGTCTCGGGAGGTGCTGTAAACTCAGCTCAACTCTTGCTTCTGTCCGGTATTGGTCCAAAAGACCAACTTCAATCCCTAGGGATCACTTCTGTTCTAGACTTACCGGGTGTTGGAAAAAATCTTCACAATCATGTCTCATATAATGTTGACTTCTCACTGGATCAGCCCGCTCAAAATGGTTACAATTTGGACGATGCCAGTCAATATTTGCGTAATCAAACTGGTCCACTTTCTTCCTCGGGGTTAGCACAAGTGACTGCTATATTGGCGTCCAATCATACAACACCAGACGATCCAGATATTCAGATATTTTTTTCGGGATTTCAAGCATCATGTCGGGGACAAAATGATGTTGACCTCGGCAATTCTAACGACAAACGTCTAGTGCGGTTCACTGCTGTAAATCTTCACACAAAAAGTCGTGGCAAGTTCTACAACTTGACATCTTTACTGATAATTTTTATTTCAATGTTTAATTTTCTATTTGTCATTGTGTAGGTGCAATCAGCTTAGCCAGTAAAAATCCTTTGGATCATCCTATTATCTGGAGCAATGATTTGGCTGATCCAGCAGACGTTGAAGTGTTAATTGATGGTCTCCACGTCCTTCTCAATATGGCCAATTCTTCAGTCATGAAATCACAAAACTTGACAGTTGTCAAGCAACCAGTTAGTGAATGCTCAAAGTATCAATTTCTCTCTGATGATTACTTCAGATGTGCCGTCCATATAAATACAAGAACAGAGAATCATCAAGCTGGTTCATGTAAAATGGGTCTCAGTAATGACTCATTAGCTGTGGTTGATCCCTATTTGAGGGTTCATGGTATCGATGGTCTCCGCGTTGCAGATGCATCGATCATGCCCACGGTAATACATAAATATGAATTCAATTAAAACGATATATAAAAGCTGAAGAATATCAAATGATACAATTGCTAATGATGATTGTATTTGGGTATAGGCAATATCTGGAAATCCTGCTGCAAGTATTGTAATGATTGGTGAGAGAGCTGCAGATTTCATAAAAAAGACATACATGCAATGCTCCTATACATGAATATTTTGTTTGTGCTGGTTATAAATTCTCTTTCCATGTGGGTTTGTCCATCAGTCCAAATATCAGGCTTTCAGTAGTCGATATGAATGGATATTTTGGATTGATGAATTATCAATAAATGATTAATTTGCATTGATGTGTATTTGATTTCGCTGTATTTACGAGAAATATTGGACATGAATTACAGCGAGGTAATTCAATTGATGACACTCAACTCAAGAATTTATGCTGCTATTTCATGTACTTCAAAAAGGTAACCAGCGAATTTCAATCCTTTAATGTTGTTGAGTCGAGTGAACGTTGGAATTGAATATATTATATTATAAGAAATCTTCGATATTTCATAATGGTTTCATGATCTCAAGTTGTGAATAGTATAAAATGAAAGACGATTATGCGTCCAAGTGTAATTTCCATCCTCCAATTACTTATTCTCTCAATGTCTGGAAAATCCACTACAGCATAGATTAATATCGAAAATTGCATTCCCCTTATTGCATCAAGTATGTACATTGTTGAAGTATAGAATTTTTCGTACTCGGCTATATCCATTTGTCAAAGCAAACCACATCGTAGCACAAAGGGACCACTTATGATGTTTTCAGGTTAGATTATTAAAATATGAAATGCTGAGATAAAGGTCTGAAATGCGACAAAGGAGTTATTATATAATCACTGCAGTTTCAATCATGTCAAAATTGGCGATGACAATAATTTATTTTACTGTTGGAGGAATCGAGGATTGAATTCTATGATTCATAATTTCATGATTGTTGTATTACGATTTCATTTTTGAACACTGTATGCTTATCAAATTCACCTAGAAATAAACAAGGAAAGGTTATACTCTCCAAATTGATGATCTGAGTTGATTTCCTCTATTCTGTGTGTATATGAATATAACAGTATCAATTTCTTCGTTTCCATTTGGAATCGACAAATGTTAAGAGCTTTGCGAATATGAAAAGTGGTAGAAACGATTTCAATTTTCCTAAGTGGGACTTTCATTCCATTAATCTTCATTTATTGACGGATTGAAATTCGAGTAGATTTGTGAGTATCATCTAGTAATTTTCCTATGCTGAGAGTCAGTTTTCATCGAAATTAATGATGGGAATTTAGTGGTGTTACATTTATTTTTATTCATTTTGTCAAATCGAAATGATTCGTAATAAAGAGAGAAAGTAAATAATGCGAATTTATATTCCAATTACTAATAATTATACAACTGAATAAATAAAACATTGAGCAAGGTAAGGTGAATCTAGTGAAGAGTACACACTCGTACATTGTATACCGACTTTGAATTTCATGAGGAGGTAGAATAAAAGCGGGGGTGAGGGATGACTACATCGGTTGCTAGAATAAATTCATAGAGGATGGGGTCATAGTGAAGTAAGGACCGACTATTCTGGGGTTGCAACATCAAACGATCCCTAGAAACAGGTTACCACTAGAAAACGTAATGCATAAGGGTTGATTCGAGGTCAGCGATATACTGGAGTAGCTCTTACTGTGTCCGCTTGACGGGAAATGGTAATCTTGTAGTCTCTCTTATATCGCAAGATAAAAGCCCAAGAGTTTTTCATGTAAAAAAATGAGAATTTTGCGATGTAGCATGATGTGGATATACTTATATCCATACACGCATATAATTCCTGGAAATCTTCCAATCCACCACTTTACTTAAACCGATGAATTCCTTTTAATTCTGGATGATGAAGAGAATTTCATCCTTCATCCTTCCTTCGCTTGATTCCCCAACTCTTCTTTCGCTAATCCTGTCTCATTAACTCATCATGAATAAATTGAAATATTTCCAGAAATATTTTCGCAATCGTTTTACATGAGTTTTTTGAGCTCCATTCCACATGATTACAAAATGTGTAACTACCATCTTAAATTTCAATGGTTTCTGTCAAGTGTAATCTTTCATGAAACATTCACTGCACAGAATTTTATTATATGAAGTCCCTCTTGATCATATTTGTTATGTTCATTCCGTGTTTGAACATTACATAGGTGGAGAACAATCCAGATGTTATGAAGATGTACAGAGATGTTTGTTTCAATGTCTGTGAATTGAATGAAGAGAATATTATAATAAAACGGAAATTGACCTCTGTTTTCTGCTTGTAATCTCCACAATTACGATGAGGACCGAAATGAAACACGGAACATAACAAAAGTCCATACAATTATGAAGCACCAGCATATACGTCTATAATCTGCATACATGGGAGGTACTTGAATCAAAAATAACTCTGATGACTTTTATTTGGATTGATTTAATTGCTCTTCATGATTTTCACTTCACAGTACAATTTGTCACGAACTTGGCATTTTCAAATTATCTGTGAGTTTTTCCAATTTATAACCTCCTCATTCATATCCAAAGAATCTCGATTCTCAGATCTTTTGTTTAGGACTTCCAACGGTCCATAACTCAAATCGATTGTGCTGAACATTGAGTTTTATGAAATTTCTTTCCATTATATAAATAACTTTCCAATAATTATAATCGGACTAGTTATTCCCTGCCTTTATATGACTGTAAATCAATTCTCCTCTGCATTTGCAACATTGATTAACGCAATTATATATCGCTTTGGTGAATAGGTATTCTTTTTTTTTGTTTTCATCAATGAAAAAATTGAATAGGCGTCTCTTTCAAAAGCTCAGACGTGATTAAATTAAATTATTCCACGACACGGACTTTTGCTTGCTAAAGCGAATCGCATTTTATGGATAGCAACTGTAAGAGGAAATAGAGAGGAAAAAAAAAAGAATACACTGAATCCAGACGATGATTGGTGAGTTGGACAAGTGTTCTTGATCGAACGCGAAATTCGTAATTGCCGTAGGATGAGTGTGGAAAGTGCACTGACCGAGGAAGTAGAAGAGAGAGGCGTTCCGGGAGGCGGGAATGTAATGATTACATTTCCGGATTATGTGGAAGGAAGTCGTTGCGTAGGGGCGATAAGGTTGAATCTATCCTATTTCACCCCCGATTGCGTATGTAGAAACATGGCTCGCTCACATACTCATATATTTGTATGTGAAAATTGTATATATACAGATATAGCAGCAGATTGGAGATCCCAACTGAAAATCGATACAGATGCGAGTGTATAAAATCCAACGTGACTCTTTTCTGTTCTTGTTGTTTATTTTTCCCCATGTAAACCAAATAACTGCTCACCAATAATGGACTTTCTTGTATGTGCAGTTGTCCTATCCAGGTAAAATTTATCTGTTAAGATACATTTTTTCGATATTATTGGTAAAACAAAAATTTACTGTAGTGAATTGGAGGAAGCAGATATTTCCAACACATGCACAGTCAAATGGGATAGACTATCATTGTGAGAGAAAATTTTAAGCTGAGAAATCTCTAGAAGGCCGAGTATTTGAAAGTGTCTGATTCTGTTTGCCTTCTCTGATATTCGATTTATTACATCAACTCATTCTTTTGCCGCATTGGATGTTTCAAATTAAGTTCCATTTATACACATATACATCCTCATAATTATACTCTCGCTGACAGTTATTCCCTGAAGTAGACTATATCGCAATTCGTCATTCCCATAAACTTCTTTGTTTCCATGAAAACTAATATTAAATGAGAACCACGTTTTCTTATACGTAAACTAAATCAACCTATCCTGAAATAAATTCATGATAAAGTGAACTCGTGATGATTAAATATGTCCAGGACCAATTAACCAAAGATGAATTCTACGGATTAATTTACCAGACTCAATACTCCCTGGGGTGTAAAGGTTTGATATCTAGAAATTAATATTGAATTCTTGGTGTATTGGATCAATTTATTCCATTTGCACCATCTCAATGTGGTGCATTAATTTAATGAAGCCCGTAAATCTCAAGGAGGGATGAAATTCTCAATCTTTATATTTTTATGTGTAATACATATCCTGTCATTCATTTCCTCGATGATGTAAATACGTTCTTGCACTTCAGTAAATTGAATATTGCATATGCATCGTGTTGAAACCAGCAATGTGTTCACGCGTTTTCATCACACGTGAAAACAATATACCTTCCGTGTCTAGATGCAATTGAAGCTTCGTCCTTGCAACATATAGAGATTGTATATCCATGCAGCATTGTTGGTTTTTTTTTTTTTCGTTTCCACTTGGTATAGCTGCACATATATGACACATCAAAGCAAACGTTTTGTTTTTTATCGTTTCCGTGACGGATGTGATGAAAAAAAATAAAAATATTTGTTACACTAGATATTTGCGTGAAGCGATAGCATATCCATACACACACGTGAATGAATTATTTTCCACCCTGGAAGTGATACAGTTGAATTGTATACAACACAACGCATTATTAAGTGATATTATATATTCATTGGGTGTACACACGTGTGCACACATGGATGAAAAGTATGAAATCAACATCCTTACATAAATTTATAATTCGTTGATGATTAACATTAAATATTTATGAAGTAAATAAAAGTATTGTGAATGAACGAGGCACCTATCATATATGCATTAATTTCCAATGTACAGTGAAATGCCCGAAGTATAGAAAATTTGTATAATTCATGTGACACTATAGGCCGTTATATTTGGCAAATATACACGGAAATATACTGTACTAAATGCATAATAAATTACCATTTGTGTGATTGCTTGTTTACTCACCGTCCACTTTGACGATATATTTTGCATCACCCAAAATTAATTACTTTACATCAGAGAACGTCCCATCATCGATATTTTGCTGCAGTTAAGCACGTTAAGCTTCGAATATCAACGACTGTCATGCCTATTGATCCGTTCATATCCCGACCCTGGCAAATGTCGATAATACCAATTGACAAGACAAATACACAAATATTGTTCGAGCCTGTAAATCGTAAAAACAATGAGCCTCGTCAGGCAGAGAATTTATGGATGGTGGTCTCGGGCAATACCAACTGTCATCGACTCATCCTTCCGCTTTCTCTATTTCTATCTCGCTTCCTCTTTCCATTCTCCCTTTTTCCACCAGTATCACTCCTCCCCTCCATGGTTTTACTTTTGGACACGCGTATACCAATCCAACAATGCACCGCGCAGACCATACACACTCGCATATACATTCGCAGCAGTTTCAAACTAGAAATTTTCAGGTATATCACACTTGAGCACTGAGCTTTTTGTGACGATCAATGGCCTCTGCTGCTTTCGTGGTGTACTGCATGCGTATAAACGGGCTCATGCAAACACCCGTGAACCCCACTCACGTTACGGCAGAATAACACTGGCAGATGTGTTACACAATATAGTTTCGTAATTGCTGGGGATCAGTAGAATCGACCTACTCGTTGTAGTAAAACGATTTCCAGCATTCTCTCTATAGGTACACTCTCCATGTACTTCTGTATATTCATTTTGATACAGGTATCGTTACACTCTAGTATGAGAGAAGAATTTTTTTTTCCTCTTGGATTCAAGACAAAAATGATAGAAGTGAAAAGCGGAAATTTTATTTCGCAACTTGAAAAGTTCACTCGCGAGTATGATCGCTACTTTGTTTTTTCTATTTTTTGTTTCTCTCGGCGTTTTTTTTTTTCATTGGTTTTTCTTTTTTACCTTTTTTTTTATTCCTTTTTTTTTCATGAAGCGCTTTCGGGGAACTCTAATCTTTGTGCTGGTATTGGCTGTCGGATGAGTGGAATGTGAGCCTATCTCAACTAGATACGACAAATCGTGACCCATTACGGTCCACGATTGTTTTCCAAGAATGTTTGTCGTTCAAATAAATAACCCTCCATAAAAGTAACCCTATATATCTATACGGGGGATAAAACAAATGTTGGCGAGTAGTAAACTCATTCTGCACTTTTTATCAAAAGGATGAGAAATGTTTTTTGTAATTTTGCATGAACATGTGTTAGTATGTGGATGACATATTATGTTAGGAAAATTACATGGAAGTTTAATTTATTGTTCATTTTTATGTGATATCATTTTCTTTTTCGAATGAAATCGATGAGATTGTTGTGCAATGCTTCTTCGCACACTGTTACTGATGTGAGTCCAGTCTTTTTCAGAACGAAACATAGACAAGTTAGGAAAAACATTCATGTAGAGTTGATAACAATAAGTATCATGAATGTTTGATGCATTTGCATTTTCTTTTGTCCAATAATCATATGTAGAAGCATTGATATGACAAATATAAATTCATAATTGATAGAATAAAGTGTGAATGCATCGATTACTAATTAATCAGTACTCAATCCCGTGATCAAATACAAATTGGCCTGCACAAATTATCGACTTGTGTATTTTGGATTCAAACGTGTTTCGGATAATGTTCAACATCAAAGCACTGTGACGAAAAATGGATGGAAATACAGCACATGGCTTTGTAATTGAACTCTCGACAATCAAAAATTCATTTTGATTCCGTGGCTTTATGCGGTAGTCGATTGATTGACTGTATCATTCAGGTATATAATTTTGCATGCAATCATTTTTGATCTGAATAGGAGTTGTAATATCAGAAATTTGTTTTCAATCAAGTATATTCAATGTATTAAAACATTTTCAAAATTGTATACATTATGAATCCGAAATGCCGGAATTAAACAAATTCCTTCTGTTCCATCATATCCAATGAAACATCGAAAGCCATCGAGTTGATGGACATACTTAATATCACTGAGAACATGATGAGCAGTTTCAGTGATGCAAGTGTGTGTCACATCAGCCAAATATATTTTTTCTCCAATCGACTCATCGAACTTTCGTTCCCTCGTTTCTATATAGTAATACCTTGATCAATCAGGGCTGAGAGCCTGAAATATTGACGAAGAAATGAGAAGAGAAGAGAAAAAAAAACTTCTATATATTCAATCGTGAATAAAGTATGAGCAGCCTCCCGAAAAAAAGTGGAGTCATCGACCCGAATGGAACTGTAAACCCACCTGATATTCAGCTATACAATTTGACCCTCGAGACATTGTTTGGTAGTGTGCAATAGTTCGGTCATAATTGATTTTCCGTACAATGTCTGTGATAGAAAATTAAAAATACAATTCCCCTCCCAAATTTTTCAAGACATCGATTCGATCTCGTCTAGCCTTCCATCTTCTTTATAAAGATGCCATTAATGAGAAATATTGGAGATTTCAACATCTGATTTGTTTGGTGACATGATTATCCGTGTATAAAGGAACTCTATATGAATGTGTTGGACATTCAGCCCCGTTTGATTCTGGGATGAGTCCAGTGGGAAACAAAGACAATCCATCATTATGTTCACAACGTCAATACATTTGCAAAAACATCTACTAATGATCTGAACAGCAATACGAAATTCATGAGGGAGTAGAACAATTATGCACTGATCAAGTTATCAACAAGACTGTGAAGATATTTTAAAATTATTCACTATTTGCATATTATTAGCATGAGTTCAAGTAATTGGAATCACCATGCAATGGTAAAATCTTAATGAGCACTTTCTGTTTATAATTAAAACTCGTGTAGAATATTCCCCAAGTATCCGAGCAAAACTAACATAAAACACATGAAACAATTATACCATAAAAGTTCTTACAGTTTTGATAAACAATGATAAATATTATCAAAAGAATGAATTAAACCACGAAGTCTATAATATGCAGTAACTTCAGTATCTACATTTTAAATGACATTTCCTATTTTTTTATATGTCAGATAAAAAAGTGAATTGGATCAATTATAGCCAACATGAAAAACGTAATAGAAATAGGAAGAAATAAACTTGATATTATTTGTACTCAGAAAAATATTTATGGCTATTAATTATTTAGCTACGTTTGTTAATGACTGTTTAATGAGAAAGTGTGTATGGCAATCATCACGTATGGAATTATACAGGACGATAAACAAAGCATGTAAGAAATAAATCGCTGTCGGAATTAAGACACGATACTGAAAAGCACTGTAGCAAGCAAGAACGTACGGTTGTATACACAGTAGCACCATTACTACTTGTAGTACTAGCACCGTCTGTGCAACTATATACCGTGGGCAAGATTGGCGATGGAGGGTTATACCAAACTAACCAGCAGTGAGAGAAGGAGAAAGTCCGCTATCTCATGTCAGGTACAATGTTGGCAGCAGTACTCTCCAGGTGAGCATGGTAGAGCAACTACAACCCTCTAGAGGTGAAAGGTGAGGGGGTGAAGTGGCAAAGGGTGGGTTTAACAAGCGATGCTATCTGCTCGGATGAATGCCGCTTGCCCCCTGCCCCCATAACCACCGAGTCTAGCTCCGCTTCACCACCGTCCCATTGCTAACCGATCGTATCTGGCAGGCTTGCGTTACCGTTACCAAGCCCATAAGTAAAGACATGCCTAGAGCACGAAAAAAGAACTGACAATTTCACAAGAACGAGGACGCGAGAAAGCGTCTGTTGAAAAGAGTTGTCACTCTACGCAAGCTTTTCAGACACGTTGAGAGATGTTGTATTTAATATTTATTGATCGAAATCATAAATTGAAAGGGTGAAAGATGGTGAGGTTTGAGATTATTCTTGAATAAAAATTGCGAGAAAATGTTTGTGGATGGTAGACCATTGGTGAATATTTTTTGTTGTGGTTGAAATGAAATGCACGGAGTGGAATAGAGGGATGAATAACAATTGTATATGCAAACCTTTCTTTCACCATTTATTTATTTCTTTGTTTTTCCTTCTGTTTATTTTTATGTTTTTTCTTTTTCTTTTTGCTTCTCTTTGTTATTTTTATTTCTTTTTTCTCTTGCGTAGACCTCCTCATTCTGGACACTGCGCAATGTTAACCAAGCCCATTAATCACTGGGCTTCCTGAAGTTTCTCGGTTCGTAGTATACACCCACGTGCCCCTGAGGCCGCAAGGTAATTAAAGCGTGAATAAATAAGGACCGAGGCGTAAATCTAAAGCTCATCCTCCTTACGTTAAAATAAGAGAAAAACAATTAATGGAGGCACCAGTACGCGACACTTCAAGAGGTTCATTTCAGGGTGACGCAAGTGCTTTGTATACGCGTCGAACGTTACAATAGCTTTATTCCGCTGGATAATTTCAAAATGGGAATCCAATTCTTAGTCACGTACGCACGAGAAGAAAACACTCGAGTAATGTGGATGAAACTTGTACAACCCCTCGACTATTTATCACAAGTTAGTTCAACAGCGCGTACACATTCATCTCACTGAAAATTCTATTCACGATAAAAATATATCTTCAATGATATCGTAATGTTTCTGAAGCAATAATCGGAATTTCACCATGTTATTTATTATTTTGCCCCATCTTTTCTTATCATATCTTTCTTGAATGACAGATCTCCCTCCCCCTCACGGATGATCACAATGTAAATATTCATACGCTGAGACAGAGATGAATACAAATAAAAATTTGCTACATGTGTCACAGAGCAGTGACCAAATGGATTCGTCATTCACGACAATCTACTGCTCCACCATTTCATATATTCATGTACAAGAACAAACTCAATTAATTACACATTCATAAGGTCCATTTACAGTTACTAGATATTTTTTTTTTCTCTTTTTTCGATCTGTATGAACAGCATACAAAAAAACTCTGTAGCCGTATACAACGTCACAAATGATCGCTCAGCGAGAATTCAAGATTAAATATTCAACAACGTGATATACACGCAGCTGAACTGTATGAACGATTTTTTATTCATCCCCCGTGAATAGCGAAAAACGCCAAGTAGGAGCGGATGGGCAGAGGGGGGGTGTAAATCATGAATGCACAGAGGAAACAACAGGAAATATTTTACTGACTGTCGAGTCTGAACGATTCGGGCACAAGCGCGGAGTGTTTTCACACGTATATTGTCTACCTCGCCTGACCATTGATCATACACATACGACATCGACATATAATTGATATGGAAACACGTAGACATTTCAGATAGAAAAAAAAAATTATGGAACATGTGTTTCCATGTAAATTACTGAAAAATGCACGCACAAAATAATTTGGAAAAATGCAAACAAAAATAATAATAATGATAATAATAATAAATAAATATTAACGTGGAATGGTTCGTTTCACGTTTCGCTCACGGTCGCCGGGATTTTAATGGCCGTTATTAAGAATAATGACTCGGGACCGGAAGGTTATATAACCAACACGCTGCTACATATTCATGAGCTTAAGTGATTCGGCCAATGTCTTCCCTGGCATAGAACGCTGAGGCACGAAGCACTTGTGTGCTACTGATGGCTGATGCCGTTCTAATATTATTCATTTATAAAAAATAACATAAATATTAAATTCACAAACTATATCAAAATCTGCACAGTCGGCACTTGGTGAAAATTCATTATCATCCTGATTTATGTCACCAAAAGGAGATAATTCAGGAAATAGCTGATTACTTTTATCATTCAGTCTATGGTATTTCTTTGAATGGGAAGTCGAGACATTGGAAGATATAAGAGGAGAGATATTTGTTGGGATATATGATAGGGGAATGAATATTTCGAAAAGATCTTTTCTGATTTTTAGTTGTGATGTTTACGAGCCAATTTGTGTGAGGAACTTTCGTTGGAATGTTCTCGACGATGGTGTTCATTGTCATGTTCATTGCGGAAATGGAGTTTATCATATCGATCTTTTAGATGAATTCGGGTCATACGAAATTGTGGAAAATTCGAATTTGATCGGCTTTGATTGGATAATTAATAGTACAACAGAATAATAGGAAAAAGGCTAATAATTGGAAATGATGAAAAATTACAAGAACGAAATTAAATGCGTAAATATTTGATGTGCAATGTAATATTTCATCGTGATAATATTTGCAGAGCTTTTTGGACATTTGATGCTATTATTTTTCACACAAATCTCTAACAATTATTCACGATGTAGTTTCAAAATTAATATTCAATGCATGTTTACCTTAACCTGATGTATGAAAACAACAGCAGAATGACAGTTATACAAATTTTTAAATTTTTACAATACCAATTATTAAATTTCCGCCCGTAACTCGACCAAAAGGTCAATCTCGGATATGCTGTAAATGTCACTGTGTACATAAAAATTCTGCATTGCGATTACTGATCAATTTTTTTTTCGTTTAAAATAGAAAATCCATACCAGTTTTTCTCGAAAAATCATACAGCTTGTAATACTCCATGAATAACCTATTTCCAAATTTATTTGCATACATTACATAAATATAGAATGATTGTTAATTCGTTGAAAAAAATAGAAATCCTCCATTCTAATTCCACTGAAGCAGTGTTCTGTGAATAAACTTCAGGGAATTAAGATCGAACCATTTTGCACTAAATCGTCAATCAAATAAGTGCGTCTACATGACAGATGCACATTTCCTTCACCATTATTTGAACAGTACCGAAAAAAATATCAATATTGATTCCTGACCTAGTTCAACTTCTGATTTTCATAATTTGCACGTTAGTAACGGTGTATGCAAATACACAGGTGAAAATACTTGTCAAACATTGTGAGCATTAGTCTAATCGGCAGCCCCGTATATTCATTCGAAGTTGACATCTTCAAGATTATCATACACATAATACTGTAGCCAATTACAATATAACTTAGATGATTAATGACCACTTCGTGCTTCAACAAACACGCGACTACAATCAGTAATCATATGTCACTGTCTTTAATAAAATATTCGATGAGATTGTCGATTCGATTATTCTTCCGTCTCTTGCATCACAAATTAGTTATAACGCGCACATAATTTGTTCATCGATGAAAGTGTGGAAACGTCTATTTCAATAGTGGTGTACATTTCATATTACACGATTCACAACACGGATATATTCGCTTTTTTGGCAAATGATAAATATTACAGAGATTCGCGAGTGTGTATAAACGTGTGGTTGATAGCGTACTGTAAAAAAAAATTAGACATACCGTCCACATTCGAACAGCTGGTCGCGTGTGTGACTCAGGAGATTGGGGTACGATACGCTTGTCGTACACTGTCGAGTAGTGGTATAGAATCGCTTATCCCTCTTGCAGCACATTACCACGCGCTACATTTAGTTCGAGCCTTTAATTCAACGACGAGTTAAACTTTACACGAGTGGCATTTAGCTCTCAGTCTCAGGTTGTTCGATTGCCGCCTGACGTAACCACAAATTAAAGTAATGCTCAAGTACAGTGCCACAAAAGAAGTCCAATCTGATGAATCATGTTAATACAAGACGCTTATAGAACGCATTCATATATGTGATTACGTATGCCGTGAGAACTTCTCGTAATTTTTCTTCGCCAACGTCAGATATCATGTAAGTATATCATGATTGTATTTATTGTGTATCCATTCTGCCAATTTTTGCCAGAAATCATATCAGGACTGAATCCTGCATCATCCAGATTTTCTATTCAGATTTTAAGTAATATTCGAAACTGTCCAAATGAGATTTTAAGACATGCATTGCTATAAAAAATTTACGAATCAAAATGAGTTATGAATTTGAGTCTGACTACTGAACTTTCTCTTAGGTATATTGAGAATTTTCAACATTCATAATACATAGATATATATATATGTATCCTGAAAGCAATTCCAAGAATGGTAGTTCGGTATTGCATTATTATAAGTTATAATGTGGCTTGCTCTGCGTCAGGTGTTCACCAAAGTATGGCGGTAACAACTGACTTTTATCGACAGGAATATTCTCTGTTATATAAATTCACGTGATGTGAGATGGTTACGTAACAATCCAGCCCCAGTAAGGAAAAAAACAGCGATGAACTATTCGAAAGAGTATTACAACGGATATAATATTCCGAAGATTAAGAATGTTGGAACATTTTCTCGATACTGAGATATCACAGTTTATTTTGAAAAAAAATCTCGTGGATGGTATAGAATTAACATTATTTGACTAGACTGGACAAAGTTTTTAGAATATTGAAAAATCTGAGATTTATTTAGAAACATAATGAGTTAAAATACTAGTTCTACTCCTATGGATTAGTAGGAAGATCTGATGACATGACGTGTTCACTAGAATCATCAATATCTACATGTCAAGTGGGATAAATTCGTACGATTCATATCACTGTTATAAAAACAGACGAAAATTCACATTCAATGATTTTATCATCAACTAATCTAAAAATATTTCCCCTATCGTAATCTAAATATAACTTTCCCCGAATAAGAGCTCAATATTTTTTCCTCTGTTCGCACTACAAGGATTGGCAAATGCATCCCAATCTATTTATGACTTTTCGGTAGTTTTTCAGATCGGAATCACCGCCTCGTTGAGCTCAATTTGGGATGATAACTCTGATTTCGTGGATGCAATCACAGTTTTCTCTTCAGAAATGATCTTATGTTACGTTAGTCCCTTAATATTACTTCCGGAACTTGCCACTGTTTATTTCAAGATTTCAGTATGAATAAAATGTTGATTCCCAGAATTGAATCAATTATTTCGATTGGAGTAAACTATGCACGAATATACCATCATAAACTGATGAAAGTCGTTCCATTGTCAAGATCTTCAATTCTTCGAATGTCTGAGCGATCAACTGTAGTGATGTTGCAACAAGATGGACCGTAAGTAATTTTCTAGTTCGTTTATTGATTTCTTCGACAAATGTGTACGGCATGTTCGATTTCCGGAGATTGTCGTTTCTATACTGGGGAACGCTACAAGACATTTCCGACTATAGATTGGAGATGATCTCACTCACACGCATTTCCATTAGGGAATTATCGTTCGATTTCCCGCCGCTATATAAAGCACTACACCTTATTTTCCTTCTTTTTCTACAGCTACAGAATTTGTTCGATAATAATATTTCAATCAAAAAAACGATATTACCAAACCTACATTTCACATGACGAAACTTCGTTATCAATCATGATTTACGAGTAGATCTGGAGGGTTTATCACTACGTTAAGACTGTCTCTGAGTCATTTATTGAGTGATATAAATGACATTCACCATAAATAGCTTTGCTGTGGTAGGTTGCGTCTCAAGACAGCGATTTCTAACGTTTCGTGAGATTCAAAATGGTATTTTCTCTCGTTTTCAATTGTATTTTGTAGAGAATAAAAGTGGTTCTGTTGATTCTTCATGAGAAACTGATGTTTGATAAGGAGAAATTCACAACATTGTGCCAAAAATATGTGACATAATAACTGTTCTGGTAATATCGATTGACCGTGGTAATGATGATTGATTGAATCACATCCAGTTTTCCCAATCAAGTAATTTATATTTTATCCACTCCACTCATTCGTCTCCAGTGATACGTTAAAGCGTTGCAAAGGTGAGACTTTTCTCCCAGTGTATTGATCATTCGGAGTTTAATCCATTATCCATTTGCCTATCACGAAATGTTGGAATCGAATCAACTTCGTCAAAGTCTTATATCTACATGGCTTTGCCTTCACGTGAAATTCTCTTGCGTAAATGGGAAACGCTAATCTACTAACTTCCAGACCGAACCACATTGCAGAATCTCTCATTTGCTACTAGTCGAATGAACAAAATGCGTCTTTTTATATTCAATTCTGTTCCATAAGAAAATTTGTCTCCGAACGTTTATATGCTCACCATTGTTCCTGAAGATCATATCAACATTCATGTATATTCATAAGCGAAAATTCAAAGGAATAACAATATCAAGAAATCAAGATAACAGCATGTTGGGTAATTATTTGTCTTTTTTTATTTTATGGTACTGAGATGATTTCACTTTCCACGAATTTTATCCCTCTTTCACAATCAATACTTTTTCATCGAATCGAACTTCACATACGTATTATTAACGTCCGGGTAGATATTGGACCAATATTTATATAACCATGTTAACTATGTTCATTTTTCCTTTTTTTTATTCTAGTTGATCATTTTGAGTTTTTTATACCACCCTATCAATCGAAATTCGGTATATGTGATAGCAGTCGAGTGAACATCGCGCAAATATTTATATAATCATAGATGAAAATTTTTTCGTTTTTTTTTTTTTCATATACATTTACCAATCTCTTTTTTAAAGTATCGTGATGGAATTTTGCATATTTTTCATCAAAGTTCCACGAGATAGTGGACCAATATCCATATCATCAAATTCAGAGCTTTCCAGCTGGGTCCACCCGTTTCCAGGAATATCAATAATTTTCATTTGACAAGTCATCCAGCAAATACGAACAGTAAAGTTTTGATGATTCATCAGATGTTGTAGCATCACTTTTTTGAGAAATCTGCTGATTTTCAAGATAATTATTCATAGTCTACTCTGATGAGCGATGAGCTGGAACGTTGTGAGACACAATTTCTGTTGATGAGTTGTATTTTGATTTCCTACTCTGCTAACCAACGAATGTTTTCACAGATGCTCGAAGAAGATTATCAAATCATAATTTTCATATGAATATCTCCTTCGGAAATCATAAATGATTCTGTGAATCAATACAGCCAGAAGTAAACAAGTTCCAGTCCAGATGAAAAATAGATGTCTAGGTATTGATCGGTAGCTTTTTAGTTATGACTCGACTGAATGGGATAAAGAAAAACTACTGTCACTAAAAATTGAAATGAATTAGGATCAATCATGAACTGACTTTATCCCTCGAAATTCCATAAGTCTTGATAATTCAATATTTCATTCAGTGAAAAGTGAATTTGCACACAGTGGGACCTCTTTCACCATTCTCAAACACTGGCCTTTGTGCTTTAGAGCGAGGAAATAACACAACACTGATACTCACGTTCTACATTCTTTGTTTGTTTCACCATTTCGCTGCATCGGCACACACCGACACGGTGGCGGTGAGACCAATCGATTTTATATCAAATTTGGAACAGTCAATGTACGTTCTCATGTCTATTTTTGATCTGAGATTAATATGGAACTATAAAAATTTTTTCTCACCGTTTCTCGAATGATTTGAATAAAAAAGAATAAACAAAAATAGCAGTTTAAAATTCTGAACAGTTCTCTCTGATTCCGCGTTAACTTCGGTACATTAGAGTGATGCGATGCATGAAACTATCCAACATTTTCATCAACAGAGATAAAAAATCAAATGAAAAAACACTGATTGATCATTGGAGATTAATCAACGACGACTAATTATGCATAAAATTGGATGAAATGTTCACAATAGCGAATACTTTTTGCCAATTTTCACAAAATACCATGAACGGAAAAAATAATTGAAATCATATGATACATTCGATAATTGCGATATATTTCAGTTTTTTCATGCGTATAGCCAATTAAGTTACGTCAACAGTGATCTCGATGCGACGAATCAATTCTTTCCCAGCATTGCGTATCATGGGACTAGATACAAACACACATAAATATCGCATGAATAATATGGATACGTAACAAAATCACACGAATTGGCGAGTTTTGAAAAGGGCGTCCCACTAGTGGAAACAGGTCGGTCGAGACTCGGTATCAGGATCTAGTACGACCATCACGCCAATTCCACTCTGGCAGCACAAGCATAGTCACGCTAGCACTACTAATTGCATGTCCGACCAAAGTATATCACTACTACTAGCATAGCGCTGTGCATCTCCGCCTCTCTTCCTCTTTACTCTTCCTCTCCCTCTCGCCTCTATGCATTCTATGTAGATTTTCTAGGCAGTCTAGGCGTTGTCACACGTGCTATTCGGTATTCTCACTCTGGCTTCTGGTCCTCCCCCTCACCCGTTTCAACACCGCACCTTTCCACGTTCTATCGTCACTTCGCTCCACGCTCTTACCATTACTCCTATCCCACATAAAGCTAGAGAAGCACGAACATCTAAAATCTCCATCCACTCGTTCGCCTTTCTCTATTTTTCTCGTTTTCTCTTTTGCTCTTGTGCATTTTCTCACTTTTACTCGTATTCTCTACTCTTTTTTTTATCTTTTTCTCCCATATATGACTTCCTCTCCATCTTTTTCCCCCTGTTACACTGTATAGAGCACACAAGAAACATAACCATTGGGTCCTTTCGAGCTCGTATTATGGCTTTATTCCTCAGTGTCTACTATTTTTATTGGATCCATACGAGCACCGGGTTGGTTGTACAATGCAAGATGCCGAACAATACTTAATCCGTTGCCAGTATCGATTTTCACGTGTTAACACGTATTTTGAATTTATCTGGTAAACCAATGTGTGAAATTCTCGGTTGTGGTTTCAAACTGATATCGCATTGGATTGAACTGTGTGCGTGATTGACAGAATTGATCATCACACGCGATATACTAAATGACGGGTGTGAAATTTATTAGAAATACTCTTTATATTGATTATCGAACTGATTTCATTTTCTCAACGGTTCATCAATTATCCTGTAGTTCGCAAACTGTTGAATATTGCTGTGACTATTATCCAGGAATTGCAATCAGAATTATAATTCCGGTGTAAAGAAGAGTGAAGTTACGAGGATCTAAAGTAGTTGAAGCAGTTTATTTTCCAATGGTGAATATGACAGGAAATGAAAAAATAATTCACCTTCGCAAATTACTTAGTACAATCACTCGAGTAATTACTGCAATTGATATCGACTTGTGATTATCTTTGAAAATTTGATTAATTCAACCGAGGTCAAATAATAATATTTGATTGAGCAAAACACATTTACGGAACTCTATTGTACACAAAAAGAAAATAACAATTCCTAATAGTTCACAAAGTTTACGTAAATAATTACATGTCACATGAATGTTATATGTGAGTTGTGTTTATATCGCGAGCTATAAAATTTTCCATAACACTCGTCTATTATTACTGAATATGAAATAAATATTTTTCTAATCAATAATTGAGTGCATATAAAACAGATTGTGAAGAGGAGAAGGAAACGTTGATAAACTATAGATATACTCGTATGCCCTCATGAAAGAATGTCAATATCTTTACACAATTCGATATAGATGCACAAAGCATATCATTATTTTTTCTCTATGTACTTTTCACTCCACATATAAATATACTTTCAAGTATATTTTTGTGACGACGATAGTTAAGTTCAGTCCATGCATGGTAGTTCGTACTTTGAAGTAGTGACCACTTCAAATAGCAGGAAATTTGGGAAAGTTGTGAGTAACGTTACCGTGGCTTTTCCTTTTTCCTTTGATAATGATCAGTTGGTCTTCGTATCAACAAAGGAAATAAAAAGAAGTTCATATGAAGCGGAATAAAAAAGGAATTAATATAAAGAAATGAAGTGATGATGTGAAAAAAAAAAATAGAAATAAATATTGAGTTGGGTGAATACTTGAATAACTCCACAAGGATTGCCCAAAGCTTTTGATTAATTGTTGTATATTTATGAACCCGGTGATTGAGAAGAAACAATGATTTGTTGAGATTGGTCAGCTGAGATTGTTCCGTTCTTTATGATTAACGATCACAATGTTGTTCATTATTCTTATGTTTCTTATAACTTCTTGCAGTCCCGTTCCATATGTCACATTTAACGAATAGTGTGCCAGTGGATATCGATGTTGTTACGTCACGAACACCAGTAAATGGTCGTATACTTTGAGTTTTATTATCGAACAGAAAACATACATATTAAATTGACTAACAACGTTTTTAATTCACCAAGATGATCAAGGGTGTATACCAAAAAGTGATGAGATAATTCATGATACTTCACTGATTGATGCTCCAGAATGTTAAGTGACTGGAAACTGGTGTTGAATGTGGATATTGAACTCGCAATCAACACCACTTTTATAGCGGAGTCATTAGAAATTTTCCACCAAATGATTTGGTGAAGTAAGACTTCCAGAAGCTTCAACGTTCAATAGTTCGTCTAGATACAGTTCATTCATGTGTTCCATTTTTTATTTTCTATAAGTTAATCTACCAGAATGGAAGCGATTCAGTGTTCACTCATTATATTCATCATTCAACCATTATTCTGCTAGAACTCCATTCTATATGTGATGATAATCAATTTTCAATGAATAAAATTGCAGATGTTTTTTCTAAATTCAATGTTTTGGTGGTTTCGTAATTTAAACCTGGATTTATCTGTGCAACTGTTTTTTTTTTTTCGTTGCATTATTGTACAATACTCAATCAAAATTATAATCGAAAATGCAGCTTCGTTCAGAGAGTCATAATGCACGAAATAACATGAAATGTTCCGACTACCTTTTCAATTATACCATAGCACTCACATTTTTCTGCTAAATAAAATAATTTCGAATTAAATTGTGTAAGGCGAGCGAATGAGTTGGAGTTCATGCAAACATAGAATCTACTGATGTTAAGAGGCTTTGTAACTCGTCACTTGACTCCTGAGCGAACCTTTGTTCAGTTAACTTAACTTATTCAGGAAGTGTATTTGTTTATCTCGAAAATGTAGAGAGAAAAACTCCTGTAGAAGTTTTACATATACAAGACCAAGTTCTCATTGTAGTTATCGTCATTATAAAAAGCCTTCGTGTTGAGAGAAATGTCTGCATTCATTTTATTGGAAAATCTTTTTTTACTTCAAATTCTCGCAGAATTGATGATCAGCCCAACAAGTGCAAAACTTCCCATTCAAACACGTAAGAATAAACTTGAAATTAACATTTCACATTGTTCAAGTCAAACGCCCATTCAACAGCATGAATCACAATATTTATTCACCACTTTCTTTCAATTCATTGCGATGATTGCACGCTCTAATAATTATTTCACCACTCAATTTTGATTAAATACCCATCGCAGTACACTTTTCAATCACAGTAAAACCCACCTTCTACCCGTCATCACCGTAAAAATGAATAAAACCCATAAATACAAATCATTACATCCATATAATTACGCAAATTTCACTTCACACGATCGAACAATGCAAGATCATCGCATGACCAGTTGCAAAAAGATATTTCACGCCTGTTTGTCAATCATCTCGACAACATTATAATCGTTCAAGTGAAATCCAGTGGAAATGTTCCATACTTTGTTTATGATCATAACATGATACAAAATAATCTAAACATAATATTATATCATGACGTGATTATATACATGATAACGAAGCGCGCACGGTTAATCACACGTTTAATTTATGTCGATTAACGATTACGTTCCAGCGATTCAATAAAATCTCACAATGCCCATGATTATCGTAAAAACTGGTGCGAGTGAACTACGCATGTCGATAACCGATTCTGAATTTAATGCCGAGTCAGTAGCTCGCGAACACGTCGAATGAATAGAGAAAACCACATGTGAAGCTCTACGTCATTTACCCATGAAGATACATAGTTTA
>JABMBR010011595.1:0-39374 GCA_018881525.1 Meteorus sp. PSUC_FEM 10030008 | reverse complement strand
GGGGGGGGGGGGGGGCAGGTGGCATTTTTTATTCCTGTTTTTCGTTGCATTCTTCGGATTCTCATGTCATGAAAGTTGTATTTATCACTTCATTTTCATTATGAAATTCGTTGCGCTCTGTGAAATCAAATTTGTATCAATTTCGTAATGATGGAACTTTTTTTTCGTGCGTGTGTTCATGATTTTATTATTTATTTATTTGAATTTGTTAAATGGAGTTTAATATGTAAGCATTTTGGAAATGTGATATTGTCGTAGGAGATCACATTTCCAGTGAATCTTATAATCCGATCAAGGAAAGTATCGCTGTGCCCAGTGAGTATGTGTAGAGAGGATCGAATTTAGTGGCATAAGCTATACTAACTTTAAGTCAGAATAGTTGCGTGTGTGTATGTGCATGCGTATGAATGTGTATATATATACGATATTGAAGAAAGAGTGAAACCGGCTGTGATGACCAGCGAGTTGGAAGTTATCTCTGTGGAAGGAATTATATCACTCACACAGCCACATTTTATATTCATTCGCTCTGCCACGTCTTTGGAGGGAAAAAAAAAATAAAACACTTTTTCTTCTCGTATTTCTATGAATTTAGATTTTTTTTCTGTGCATTTATTTATTCATTATCCTTATATGTTTCATTTAAAAATTCTGGGGGTATTCATGATGAATAAAATGAAAATAAAGAGGTTTAATGTTGAACAATAATCTGAGAGAACTGTGAGAAAATTTCAGGTTTGTTGATATCCCCAAAGTTTCTAAATGTGGTTGGATAATTTTTCTTCGATTGTGATAGAATTCAGATTTGACCTTTTGTTTTCTTCTGACGGCTGATTCGTTATTTCTATGACATTCAAGATTATTTCGAAGGAAGACTGCACTACTGGATTCCCTAGTGATAGTCAGTTTTTTCTGCAGTTTCTGCTCAACTAAGTGAACATATTTTCTCCCCTCTGACTTTATTTTGTGCTATCCATCAGAGGATGAAGTTCTCAATACTTCTGGTGATACTTTTGATGATTGGATATGTCATTGGAAAGATTTGAAAGAACACGCACGTTATAAATGCTCATTTCCCATTTCATCCTCTACGAAAATCGATTTCATGCATGTTTGAAGTTATCATGAAGTTTTGAGAGGTTTACAAAAAATTCTTTCGTGAGAAAATACGAATTCAATTCAACTCAAATGTATATTCAATGAATGAGCAGCTGGATTGAAGTAATAAAAGTCTCTATACCGAATTTTTCCCATGAAGATTAGTCAGAAAATGGTGATTAAATTGTCTATTTTACTTGTTGAGCTGATGCGGATGAAGATTCAGTAATCACTAACCTTCCTCCATCACTGCATCAACACTTTCAACATTGCTGCTCACTTCTCTTAAAATTCACCATGAAAAACAGCATCCATGTATAACAAAACAAAAGGATCGCACTTCTTTCTCGCAAGACATACACTTCCACTCATTACCTTCTCCTCCTCTACCTCTCAGTTGTTTTTGGATGGGTACTTGAGGGAAAATCGATAACCTAGGCTTGATCTGCCGTCGGCTGTCTGACCATATCTTGATTAAAATCAACGTTCGCCACCCTTCCTTTCCTCATTCTTCGTTACTTTTTCCCACTCTCACATTGTCCATGCACACACACAGCGTTCACCCATACCCATTCTATATCTTTTTACGATATTACAGAACAAGGAACCTTCTACAATAAATGAATTCGTTTAATGTTCATTAACGTCCAAGTCAGCACGAGTCAAATGTTGCAGAATGAGAAAGGAATCATGCACATTCGTTGCTTCATCTCGTTCAGAGAACAACCATTATCACACTCCCTTACGATACGTCTATATATACAAGAGCAACGTGATTGCCGATCCATTAGTGCTGTATTCGCTCCCTAACAAATATCATCAGTACATAAAAATTGTGAGTCGAACAAAGATGTGGTGTACAATAGCGACAGATATAAACAAAGATGGATTCATCATTTCACTCTTTATCTCGTCAATGATTTTCTGCAATGCGCGATGTGTGGTATGGTATGTCACGTTGCTTCTCCGGTTTCTCCCCTCGTTACAAAATGCAGTGCGAATATAATATAATACAACCCTCGGGGATTGTTGGATAATGTGTGGGTGTATGTTTGTGCGTGACGCGTATACCCAACATAATCATCATCGCATACCTCATTTGCAATTCTCTTTCCTCTTTAACCCTGAAGTAATATGATCATGTAAAGTGATGATGAGAGGGTGGCTTGGTGGAGACAGGTTCGAACTAAACGTGAAAAAACATTTTTAAGTGAATAGTGGTGAATGCGAATCATCTTAGTGTGAATATTGCTCACGTTGTCTTTTATTCATTTCATTTGTTCATACCTATATTGATCTATATTGTTTGAGGTTGACGATGCGTTGACGATATGCCAGAATAGGTAGGATAAGGGTTGGCTGTAGTGGTTATGACGTTGTTGAGAGATGTCTGCATTATTTATTACGCCAGTTGGTTGAATATTTCATGTATGGGTGGTGCATGAATGAATGTCACCCGGCTGTGGATTAGTCTGCCTGTCTGTAATGAGAAATAAAAGTGAATGTGTTTTGCCATTTTGAAGAGTTTGTTGAATAATTTGTTGGATTTTCCATTTTATTTGATTTCAGGTGGATGTGCAAGAAAAAGCACGTTCGAATATTTTGGTACGCTGATCGGTCCACTTCAGAATTATTCTCATGGTATTGAGGGTACCGTTTATGCTATTGATGAATCAACGATATTTGTCAAAGGATTTTCTTATGATGGAGTTGGACCTGATGCTTATTTCTGGGTAGGACACCAAACACATCCCAGTCCCAATGGTACACTTGTTCCTTATCCAGAAGATTACGTTGGCAGGTATTTATGATGCTGCAAATTTTTGTCAACACTCGGTGAGATGAGAAATGAGAATGGAATTGAAGAAGAAATTCCTGGATATTTCATTGTACATTGAAACGTCTATCAATTGCACAATCAGTCTCGCAACATTTTTATGTCATCCTTTGAGCTTTGAATCCACCAACGATTTCATTTCACATCTTGCTATTCATTCACCTGAAAAAAACAAAGAAGAATGTAATAAACAAATACAAATGGATACACGAGATTGAATTTCATTTGTTGTACAATTGTTTGCATGTGTAGCGATCCACCAAGGCTGAAAGCTTACAGCAACAAAGACGTCATTCTGAGGCTACCACAGGGCAAAAAAATTCGTGACATCAAATGGTTGAGTGTGTGGTGTCGGAGATTTACGGTAAGCAAATATAATTATTGTCATTGACAAATGAAATATCTGTTCTCAAGACGCGAATCAAATCGAATTGAGAAAGAAAATACTTCTGGGATGAATGAACATTGCGAATGTTTTATCCTGGATTAAAGTTCACTAATTCTTTCCCTCTTTGAACGGCATGATGGAGATAACGAGATTTTTGAAGAAGCCAACATGAGAGAAATGAAGGTGGTAGTCGGCTCTCATGTATATATAAGGGTATATAGCAAGGATGGACGTAGCGTATTCGTGGTCAATGGTGCGTGCTAGATGGATACGGAAACGCTAAAGGCATCGTGCAGACAAGGGGATTCGAGCCGTTATACACACATACACCCATGCACATAGACTTGACAGCGCCATATCACATGGACTTGAAAACGAATACTCTAAAGAATGAAGTATACGAATGTGCGATATAATAAAAGAGAAGAAGGAGTTGGAGCAAGCAATAGCTATGTGTAAAATGGCCACTTTTTTTCTCGCATTTCGTTTTGCACATGAAAAATCGAAAGAGCAGTTTAATATAAGCGAGAGGAATAGAAAGTGTACAGGCGGGCAGCTTGCGTGCTCTCCAACCATGACCAACATCACCCTCTCAATCGGACACGCTCCGTCACCGCAAAGAAATCAAAGCGAATAAAAAAGTGGAGGAAAAAAAAAATACGACTTGGTTATTCCACAGAGGTTTGATAAAAGAAGCTTCATGAAATGCATTTCAGATGAAAACGCGCAAGTTTTGATAGACGATTTTGGTGTTACACGGATTGATGGCGAAAATCTGACTCATATCCGAGGGTAAATCGAGAGCTTAAGAGAGAGCGAGTATGCGAGATAGAGAGGGGTGGCTTTTGCTTGGATATCGAGTAGACAAGAACTGTCTGTCAATCAGTATCACCCTTGCGGAGGGCTGAAAGGATGTATTGTTGAGGATAAGCCAGACTACATAGATGAAGGTTACCAGCAACAGAATGAGAGAAAAATAAGAGAGGAAGAATAACACAGAGATTTTTCACGAATCCAATACTATTTTTCCTTTCAATTGTTGGAAACGAAGATTCATCGTGTGGATATCGGACAAGACCATATCGGATTCAATGGAAAACCGCATATCAAAGCTATTATATATACTCATGATAGTCACTCATGAGATGCCAATTCAGCTGGGAATTCAACTGCCTTGTTATTGCCTCTGCGCTACGTCACTCTCACCCTCTTCAAAATTCTCTGTTTCTCTCTTCGCCTCACTTGACCGCTTTTATTTCACTTAACTTGATAGATTCCACCATTCCAATATAACACATCGACACTTTTACACATGGCCATATGAAAAATTTAACGATAAGTCTTCATATTTTGTGGACAGCTAACAAAAAATGGACATTTTCATCTACCTCGGTGGGAAATTAATGTTGTTTTTCTCGAATGATTAATACATCCGTGAATGTATTCAAGTGTGAATAATATTGATTTATTTATTCCACAATTGAGAGAACTGAGTTGGGCTTTAGGAATGATAATTCCAGATCTAGAAATATCAACAACTTTCTCATAACAAATTGACATTTCAATGTTAATGAAATATTTTGCTCATTCTTACCAATTTCATGCTTGAATTGTTTTCAATGTTTTTCTCTCAATTGATATATGGAATATCAAGATCTCCTTCTTTATCTTCATCATCATTCAGAATAGAACGACAGAGTTTTCAACAAACCCCAACGAATACCACTGAAAAACCACAACCACTAGAAGATTTTCTCATTGAAAGTTTCATCAAATAAATTATCAAACTCTGTTCGTAAGCTCAAAAAAAATCCAAAAAGAATTCTCGTTGTACACTTAGAGTTGAGTTGACATGTCTTTATGTGCTTGAAGTTTACGTGCAACCCTTCCACAGAATTCTCTCTCATCAATGGTGACGTGTTAATTAAGCATCGTTGTCGTCAAGAGACAAACAGACAAGAACAAAAGCGAATTCGAGAGAGAAAGAGTATATATGAGAATCCGCCCCAGAGAACTGCTTGTGGCACCAAGTGGACTACGTAGTAACGCCCCCTTTCTGTGTCTCCGCTTTCTCATCACTTGCATCTTTCGTCTAACTACTCGACACTGTGCATACACCATCCGCAAAGTCCTTCCCCTCTCATATGCAATCGCAGTAATATCCATTTATAGATATTAATAGCTTCGAGCGTATATCGCTGCCACGCTCCAGCAGTTCAAATACTCGTTCACACACACACATAAATATCATCATTCTCTAGAACGTGAATGAGAGCAACCGTCGCGTCAAACTGATCGTCATTGATCGAGTTTGAAACCAGATATCAAATCGTGAAAACAACAGCAAATTTTTTTTTTTTTTTACCAATCTTCTCTGTCTCTTTTTCTTTCCACCAATTAAACGTGAATTAAAAATAATTGTGAGCGAACGCTGTCAATTGCAATTCTATTTTCCAAGCGATTCATTGACGTTGACAATGCTGAAGGTGAAATAAGGAGAACTCGAGCAAGGACTTGGATATTTTATCCTTGAAACAATTCAATCGTTATTACATCGTATAATGCACATGATGAGGCTTGAGAATCACAATGTGTACGTTCTTTTGAGTGTATTTATCTCTAGCTGTTTCTCTGTTCTTTTTCTCGTGGGATTTCGGAAGGGATGAGTCCGACTTTCCAGAGATTTTGCTATGATCGGCGAATAATGTTGGATGACTCAAAAGAAAGGAACGGGAAGAGTATAAAGAGGATACATATACGAATATAAATACTCATCATCCGTTCTCTGTCCATCTGTAACATTTCTCTCCAATGTTACAATTTCCCTATGTATGCGTGTACATGTTGTAAAAGAGGACGCGCAAGCGCGTGTGCCGGGCTTGCACGTATTCACTACGACATGATGAAAACCCGGTCGATGATGCCGGCCTGGGCGCGCATAGTGCTCGCAACCTGAAGGGGGATTTCGTTGCGAGATTATTTCGTCCGGCCAATTTTCGCGACGATCCACACAATGTCGTATGCAATGTACATAGATTTATGTCATCGTTCGGATATAATCCAAAATAATACAACAATATCATCAGAATTTTATATCTTGCAATAATCACATGTTTCATCTTGGCTCTTGAAAAATGTAACTACTGGAAATTTTGACAAGTATGTCAACTCTTCGGTTTTAAATTTTGAAGTATTCGCTCGACGAAGCTGATGTCTTCATATGTGTACTGTTTCCCGATTTTTTCAGACGTTACCGTTTCTTCTATTGAGCAATGTTGAATGAGCAATTTTCGCAGCCTGTCATGAGATTTCATTTTTTTTTAATGTGCAATTTTTTCTAGGAATTCTACGTCATTCTAAAATTCTCATATTTCGAAATTTCTCCTGATGAATATTGTCAGAATTTATCATTGGAGTGTGCTCTTCAAATTGGAGAACAGTTCTATGAATGAAATTCAAAGTTAAAAATTAAAAGAAAAACACTCAATTTTTATAGTTTCCCAGTCAAGTGTTCATCATCAATGTGTGGCGTATACAAGACATTGAAACACTTGATTGGTTGGAAATGTTATATAATGCTACGACCACTTGCGAGTATTCTAAGCGAGTGAGGTAGATAACGAAAAGGATAACAAATCGTAATAGAGAAACAGTAAACTAATTTGGATAATGGCCAAGTAAAATGTCTGTATGGTAAGAGCCTGCAATTTTCCAGGCATTCGCCTACACCCGACACTTCTCATGACCTTTGACCAGTTGAACTTTTTCTTCTATCTCAAACTAAATAACAATCATCACCCACGTACTCACCAATGTATCGCAACACTCCCACGTCTCTATCGTTTGAATGTATATAGCCAAACATGAATGCACATTGAGAACTCATCAAACACCACCTACGCGTTTTCAGTGAAAGTTGGCACAATTAAAAAATCGTGATGGGCGTTCGAATGATGGAAGAAAAAATTCATGCGTAGGTGTAAGAGATCATTAGATGAGGGGAAATAAAATGTACAACAATATAATTGATAATGAACAGTGAGAGAGTGAAGAATACAATTGACGAACTATTGGAGAAAGTACACTTGGATACTCAAGTAAATTGTTCATTTCATTCAATATTGATGATGATGAATGCTCTTTTCGATTTGTTGAATGGTGCGGAAGTTCAATATTCAACACAACTACATAGCACTTTCCTTCACATAGAAATATGAGGATGGATTTATTAAAATAATGTTGGAAAGCGAACGAGTGCGTAGATAACGCAAAAAAATATTGAGAAACATCGTGGAATATTATTCGAATGGTAAAATAAAAATGTTAAAATAGGTGGGTCGTGGATGTGGAGGATGAGTAGGGATAAAAGAGGAAATAGTATCATGGCCGCATGGCAAACAAGAAGAGAGATAGAGAGGCGGGAAAGTAGGGAAAGAAAAAAAAGGATGAACGAAGGCAAAGTGGAACAAAGTTAGTGTCGAGCCTGCAGTCTGACCACGGACCTCGGCTGCCATCATTTCTACTCATCCTCTCGTATGCGATTCTACCTCTGCGTCCCACCCTCCCGTTACCAGCTACTACTCTACTACGACTACTACTACTACTACAATCCGTCGTTACTATATATCACCCCCAGAAAAGTTATAATTTTTGCACGCTTGTGAAAGGAGTCGCACATGGAAAATGCGCGCGCACAGCTTACAAATTCTCTTGTCGACCCCCGGGAGCGACGCTGATTGGACCAGAGCTTGCGAAACTTCCAGGTACCAAGTTGCGGGCGCCGCCCATTCACCACCAGAAAACACAGCTGGATAAATTTTGTCCACGTAGCATGTGAACGTGTGTCTGTGTCTGTGCAAATCATGACTTTTACCAAAACGATACACGACATCAGAAAGCGATGGAAATTTTTCATCGTTTTTCTTTCTTTCTCTATTTTTTTTTCCCCCATTTTTTTATCATTTCTTTTCTATATCCAATTCTTTATTTTCCTTCTGAAATGTCTTATCCGTGAGTATCCCCAAGTATACTCTCTATGTACTTATACGATGCGATAAGATGCCTCAAGAATTTTTCAAGCGAATAAGAAGGCAAAGGAGAAGTGGATACTTTTGTGTGAGTTGAGCTATTGAAGATTTTTTTCTGATTTGATGGAATCTCCGAGATTGATTCTCGTATTTATCGAGAAGGAGAAAGACAAACATTGCACAATATATCATACAATGATGGAGATATAACGAGAATGAATGTCGAATATTATTTCAATACTGTACACCATCGTTTCTTTTTTTTATCTCCCCATGTGTATGTTACAATCCCCAAGGGGACCACCCGCCGAGGGCTCCTCGTTTCGGAAATTGAGACTACTTCGTGCCTCGTTAAATATCATTGATATGACATAGAAGAAACCCCTCACGCCCTCATCTCTGGTCACATGTCTCATATAATTCATAAAGTTACTGGTGCTCATTTGTCTTCATGTATGAGAATCACATCAACATCATCAGCAAGAAATGTACTTTTTCTTCATGGCTGAATTGATACAGATGCTTGTGTGCAACAATATCAACGAATAAATGATGGTGAAGAAGAAAAAAAGAAAAAAAAAATGGGAAAAATAAATCAATGCAACGTAACCATTTTATTTGTCGTGTGATATTTATTGGTATATCAAGTTGGTTTGGAGTAATCTCAGATAATCACATTTATTTTTTCGTCCCCATTTCTTCAGTCATTTCTTTTATTATATTCCATAAGCGGTTTATCTTGACTGGTACAGCTTTTACCCTACGTGTAGCTACTCGAAAATATGATTTCATCAACAGTCGGACAATAAGTGAGCATAAACTGTTTGATTTTTGCTATTTTTTCCTCTTATCATAATTTATCCAGAATTTTTCATAGAGTTTTCACCTTTAACCAATGTGCGCAAGTTTATTTTTTTTTCTGGTTCATAATAGTCACAGGGGCGTCACTGGCTTGACACAAAGTGCCTCGGGGATAGATCCCATGAGGGGTTGAGAAAACGGTGGGGATAAATATATGTATAATGCATTGAGAGCGAGTGAGAGAATGTGAAAATGACGAGTTGCTGTAATGGGCCGCCCCTGTAATACTCAGATTTGAATCTCAGCTTACGAGATAAACGATCTAACTACCAGGGTTGGTTTCAATGGTGATAGCATTAAAGGAAGCGACTAAAACTTGGTAACCGAGTGAAATGAAGTCATAACTTTACAATTTTCCTCGTTTTCTTTTCAACCCTCATTCATTTTCTCGTGTGAATGTTTCGCCAAGTTATCGAGTGTCTCCCTTGAGACGAAGGGTGAAGCCATGGTAAAATGATTGATCATCTTTTATATACTATTGAACATGAGTTGATATTTATTTCACATGTTGCTGATAAATAAAACTGTGAAGTTCATTTATTGATGTATGACTTGGTGTTGGAACTTTTATTGAATTTTTCATTTCAGATGGACTTTGGTGATGTGATGATTCCACCAGACTTGGACATACCCAAACCCAGAGTGCTTCCAGAATTCACTAGATTCGCTCATGGAGTTCGAAGTGGTAACATCAGTATTTTAGACAGCAAAACTATTTACATACCAAATCTTCATTACGATGGAGGTGGACCCGACGCCTATTTCTGGGTAGGAAATGGTTCTGAACCAAACTCAGTGGGCTTGAAAGTTCCCAACGAGGTTGGAGGGTGAGTTTCGTGAGAGTTACTTCAATATACGTAAAGGTCAATGGTTGTGAACAAACGAAATTTTTTCTTTTTTTCCATTATTTTTTTCTCTCGACAATTGGAATGAAACTTTCAATTGCAGTAAGACCAAATTGCGGGGATATCAAGGAGAAGATATTGAAATCGTACTACCAGGTAATTTAACAGTTTTCGATATCGATTGGTTGGCAATATGGTGCGTCCATTACAAGCACAATTTTGGCCATGTGATGATACCGAAGGATCTGGATGTACCACCAGCGCTTGGTCAGACGAAAATTACGGTAAGTGCAAGTAGAGATGATAATTGTGCATTTTACCACTCAGTGTAAATGAAAATCAATAAACTTAATCACATCACATTATCGTGCGTGGAATAGCCGCCATGGTGGTATAATCCAGTAAGTAACTCATCACCTAATTGCAGAATCAAATAGTATTTTTTATTCATATTCAGTGCACATTTTTATCCATTCACATTGCTCATTCTAACTCTGATTATTTTTTTCCCCCCATCCACTTGAAGACAAGTATGAGTCCACCTATATCTGGAATGATGCCACCATCATCATCACGAGAATTGAACAATTGCAAGGAATTGCTTGATGGTAGAGTTCAAGTGCAATGGGAATTGATAGATGAAGACGTACAGATCCGGCTTTCGGGCAAGATCAGTGAGGATCAGTACGTTGCTTTTGGCCTCTCTGGTAAAGAAGGGAGAGCACAGATGTCTGGTGGTGATGTTGTCGTAGTCGGATACGACAAAAAGAAGAGGAAATTCATCGCTGTGGATTATTACATGTCTGATCTTGCTCAATGTGATGGTCACAAGGGCGTCTGTCCAGATGAACGCGTTGGTGGTAGGAATGACGCAGTCTTCATTGACGGTGAAAGGAAAAATGGGATAACAACAGGTAAAATTTAATAGTTTCATTATTTGCCAGTCGATCTGATGAAATATTTTCCTTCTATTATTTCAGTAACTTATATTCGACCAATGCGAACGAATGAACCTGTGAAAGATCGTATGATACCTAACGGAGAAACAAGTATAATCGCTGCGATTGGAACGTTGAACGATCGAGCAGAGGCGAATGCACATTGGGCGGGTGACAAGACTGAAGAGGACATCCGTATTGATTTTACAGCCAAAAATGTTCACGAGTGTACAAATTCTTTGTACAATATTCCAACTGATCCGGAAGACGAGCTAGAAAGTTGGACACCAGCCATCATAATCGATGAGAGCAATTTCACAGCGCGAATTGGACCGACTGGTGGCAAAAGAGGATATTCCAAAATTACTAAACTACCATCATGGGGTATTGCTTGGTATATTAATGACATGTTGATACCTGAAATCACAGTTGAACGGGGACAAACTTATACATTCATTGTTGAGGGTGGCAATGATTCAACAAATCCATCACGCTATCATCCATTTTATATCACCAGCAGTCTTGAAGGTGGTTATGCACAAAAAACTGAAGAACAACAAAATGCCGAGAAAGTATTTGCTGGTGTGCGATGGGGTGCTGATGGATATCCTTATCCAACCGTAGCTGGTCGTTATTGCGAATGGGTACATCAAACTGTTGACATGAGCGCAGACTCTAAAACATTTGCCAGTTTTCTAGAAACATTGAGGCTCGATTGTGACCAAGGTGAACCTGCGAAATTGGTCTGGACTGTTCCACACGATACTCCAGATGTTGTTTATTATCAGGTATCTTATCGACTGTATCTTTATTCTCCTCTCATTCATGAATATCATGATCACATTGATAATTATTCTATGAACTATTTATTATAGTGTTATACGCACAAGAATCTAGGTTGGAAGATTAATGTCGAAGCACCCGGGCACAAATCACGGATCACATCAGCAGCTGTAAAAAATTCAATGAATGCATCTTTGTTGAATGCATTAATTATGACTGGACTTTATATACTGTACAGATGAATCGTTTTATCTGCATATGAACGAAGAAACATCTGTCATAATGACAAAATCATACTAACAATAATCTTCGAATAAAAAGAAAAATATAAAATAAGTTATAAGCCACTGCGAGGAAAGGGTTGAGCAGATACGAACAAAAATATAATGAAAGTGAATTTACTACTGGTGATTACTATGAAGAAAAGCGAAAACTAACACAAGGTTGTAAGAAAGTATTTAGTTATTAAGATTTGATTGTACGCAAGAGATTAGCGAAATATTTTTAAGAACTCATCAGATTCAATATTTCATATTACTATATACTACAAATTAAAGAGAAATCATCGTATATTATGTATACAATACGCGTAGAAAGATAACGAAACTTGGGAGAGTGAGAAATAGTGAGGGGATAGTGAAAGAGAACATTGAAGAACGATCATTTACACGTCCGTGATAGGAAAAAAATAGAGCGAGGGAGAAAAACGAATCAGAATTTTTTAGTTGAGGATTGCGGAAACTCAACAGATCGGTTTTCAATTTGACAATAAAAGGAATATTCAGAGAAATACTCTTGACAATAATGTTATTATTACTGATGTTAAAAGCGTAGACGATACAACAATACGACGAAAGTTTGACAATAATGAAGTGGTGAAAATTCGTTTTGATTATTTACCAAACAATAAATGAACATTGATTGTACAAGATCATGAACGATGATGTTTTTAGAAAGTATTTAAATCTTGAATTATTGCACATCTTTTATGATGTGATTAATGTATCATATAAATGAATATTTCGTACATTTAAATCATGAAAAAATACCAGACATATTATTGGACCCCTCTACCCTCGGCTCATCCGAATTATCGGAGTTAAATTCGAATTGTGGATAATGGTAGGGTTGTAAAATGCTGTAAATTTTTTCACAGAATGTTAGCAATCGATTTTAATGAATAATTTTGTAAATTGAATTCAATTTTATCTATCTGTAAGACGATAATAATTCTCGATAAAATGCTGTCTGTTTGACAATAATGAAACGTATAATAAAGTTGAAAATAAGGACATGAAATTGAATTGTCGATAGTAAGAGAGGAAGAATTAAGTGAGAACGCGCGATTTTATGAATGAATTATTCAATTGTCGTTATTATCACAATGATAATGCAAAAGCTATAAAATTATTAAAAAATCTATACAATTATACATATAATATTATTGTCATTATTATTATCGATTTAATTCTCAAAGCTATTATTATAATTTGATTCTATCATCAGTTAGTGAAATCAGAATGGGGTGGACGAATGAGTGTGAAAGTTGTGTATAATGTATAACACTAATGAAAGTTTGCACACACGATTGAAATTAGAAATGTGAACCTTCCTTGAATGGAGTGAAAGTATAAAACGTGCCTTGGGTGCATGGTATTTCATGTCTCACTTAATTAGTAATTGTAATTGACGATTCGAATATTTCGGACACCCATTTGGATCATATCAATGTATTATAAAACACACTCTGTAATTGTTTTCGAAAAACTAATTTATGACAAGCAAAGAATGATCCGTCTGTCCCTGCTGCACGTTGGAACCAATGAAAGTAATAGGATTTAAACAATAAATAAAATTATTATGAAAACCAGAAAATTAATACATTTTGGATCTAAGTGTTTAATAAATTATAACAGATGTGCGATATGGACAGTGTTCTTGAAAGAATTTATAGATTAAACAGTCGTTGAAAAAAAAAAATAAACCAAGAAATCAGCGGAATACATAATCAGATTAGAGATGTCTAGTGACAAATATGTATAAGTGAATTGGGTTGATGTGATTTCTAGAAAGATGAAAAGAGAACGAATAATCATATCCTCTTGTGATTTCGAACCAATAACTGTTTTTCCATCCAATGTTCCGAATGGGTTGTCCAAAAAACGAAATTATCGCCATTGTGTTTATAACAAATTTATCACATATAAAAATGCAACTATTCACGTTTTGAAAATTATGGAAAAAGTATACTCGACCGAGAATGATCATTGACCTGAAATTGACATACGAAAGTAATGACACAATAAGGGATAACAATGGAATAAAAAATATAAAAATACAAAAAAAAATGAAACAGAGAAAGTAATAATGTGCGGGGTATTACAATCATAAGATTAATAGGCTTACGACGTAGTTTTATGAATGACAATAAGCCCATACTGATTCAATTATCAATTGATTCGTTATGCGTGAAGATTTTCAAGTGAGACAATACTTGGCAATTGAAGACAATACATAATTGAACGTCAAACTGCGTGAAAAAATTAACGTAACAACATAGATGTTTGCTCCTTATGTACTCTCAATACATCTACGCAAATGGCAAATAAGATTCAATAATTCACAAAATAATGAGATAATAAATTTTAAAATTAAATTCGAACTAAATATATCTAGATTATAAGTGGGTGAAATCTCCTACTTCTGTGAATCTGACAATAAATGAAAAAATTATCAAACTACAACCCGGACGATGATGCCGAATGTAAGGCTGCTCCTGAATAGAACGACTATTCTTAACTCAAACGCAACAATTATCGTCAAATTTTATGAATAAGCGTGTTTATGAGGTTGATGACAATAATTAGTCGCGAACACGTAAATTTCATATCTCTCTCACTCACTCTCACACTCTCCCCTTTTCTCTGTCTTGTGAATTATCATTAGAAGGCAAATATAAGAGTGTGATTACAACTATCCGGGGCAGCCCGGTAATGTCCAAGGTTGCTATATAGCTTCTTAGGAGAGAACTGGATGGAATAATGAGAACAAGATTGGAGAAAACTTATCAACTAGACAATAAGCGATACGTCTTTTGCTATAAATATATCGTACAATAATGTATAAAATACTTATATTGATTGAATGAGCGCAAATATGCATAATCACCATAGTGGGTTTACCCAATGAGAATGTGGTATCCGAGTCTAACTTGAAATATACAACTGTCCTGTACACTTGAAACTAAACCAAAAAGAAAACAAAGGGAAAAACATTTTATTCAAATACAATTAAAAATAGTTGATCGTGAATTTTTATATTTCGTTTGAATAATTAAATCAAAGAATGAAAATACAAATTAATTAATTGTGAAGTTTTGTTGGTGACGCAATACGGTGGTGAAAGATGATAGTGCAAGCATGAGAATGAATAATGAGTCGCACCATTAAAAATCAAATGAAATATATATCTGAGTATTTAATGATGAAATGGATAAAAAGAAGTTATTTCAATACAACATATTTCAAAATGTAGATGGTCATAGTTTCGACTCAATAATAAACAATCGAAAATAATAATGGTGGGAGGAAAAAACATTAAAAATAAAAGTTTTGTCAATAATATATAGATTGTAAGGTAAAGACTTGTTGACAGCGTGAGATGGCCGTCTTCGGAGTATTATGATGTAGAATTAGAATGTTGTTTTCCTCGTCATCATTTATTCACTGTTTCTCCCTCAATTTTTTCCTACTTTGTCGCCTCAGTTTCAAAATACATGTCGAGGGTTACCTGTTGCAGTTATAAACGAGGAACCCCTCTTCCAGCATGGCTCTCAATATCAATTATCACCCGTATATTATATCATTATACAAATTATGACAGTTCACTATCAAGACTGATCAAACCATTCGCAGCACAGAATGATTTACGTGGGAATTGAATTATCAGTAAGTGCTACATAGAGAATCCCATCATGTTCTTTCTGAATAATGACATGCAATCCAACGTGGAGTGTATGTATGTCTTGTGGTAAATCGCATCAGAAGTATGTCTATATATTTTCACCATATGGAATTATCGTATTTGTATCAGAGGAAGTGAGCGTTTATGTTGAAGTATTATGTGTGATTGGGAAGTGAAACCTGATCAGTATTTGCATGAATGTACGAAATAATTTTAGGGAAAAATGTCCGGACAGCACATCTGGTCCGACTATTGACGATTTCCCATAATTTGTGTCGTCATAAATTGAAATTGAATTTAACATGTTACGTTCCACGATGCTTCTATTCATATTTGAGAATTGTAATACTTTCAATTCAATTTTCGAACGTTTGGAAATCAAGTTGTTCTCATATTTATGACTCCGATTGAAAAGTATTGTACGCAGTCCTGATGGTGAACCTATAAACACTAATGTATCATTGCTTCATCGCACAATTATGTAGTCGTGTAAAAAAAAGATATCATGGAAATTTATTAATTTGGAAAATGGAGTCGTTTCGTCCATGCTGACCCCAACCAGCCATTATAAATTAGAAAAAATCATGTAGCGCTTAGACATAACATTCATTGGAAGATAACAACCAAATGAAAAAATGTAGAATTGCAGAAGAAATCAACAGCTAATTCAGAGAGAAACATAAATGAGGAAAATGGTGTATTGACTCATTGAACGAAATAACTCTGAAATCAAATATGTTTGAAATTAATTTGAAAGAAAAGAAAAATTAATTACCAACCTTGTTGTATTTGGACCCCTCATTGTTGGTATTATTACAATTTTTATCATCATCATTGAGTATTGTCATTAATTATCCAATGTATGAAGTTTTATATTCACTTCGTGTGGATGACAATAAAATCGTTTTGTAAACTCATCAATGTTGGAAAAATGTGAATGAAGTTTATTTCTTATTGACAATTTTAATTACATTAATCTATTTTGGATAGCCCCACGCATCTTTTTTCTGGTCCATTAACACAACTGACGATTCACAGATTTTTTTATAAATCTCACGCATTGCTTCTTTAGAAAACACTGTATACAGTTTATATTGTTCTGTTGCTATTGTGTCAGCAAGTTCAATGCATTCTGCATGTTCATTCATCTCTGACATTACGGTGAGTAACAACAATGTCACTTTTGGAATGCAAAGATTACGGAGTTTACTTAATTGATGCTGGCGTAAAATATCATGCGATACCATTTTATTCACATCAACTAACCAACCACCATCAGGGAAGAGGAGAACATTGAATAATAATTGTTTCACGGCCTTTGTGTGGTGCTGCATCGTACTCTCCCATCTCTTCAGCTCCGCCTCATATTGTGCTTTCTTATGATCGTGTGCAACTTTTTCAGTAAAAGTCGCGTAAGCTGGTAATGGTTCAAGTGTTGGTGGTTTTCCCTGATGAAAGTGTTGAAACCACTCTTGGAAACCTTCTTGCGCGTCCAAATATGCTTTGTAACAAAGATATTCACGGATGGAAGCTGAAGCTTTGTACATTACGTCATTTAGCGTCGTTTGATCCAACATTGTACTATCCAGCGATGGATGCTCCATCATGATGACTTCTATTGAGTCAGCAGGAATCTAAAAAAATATGAGAACCATTACAGAAACTTTGAGATATGGGAAGTATCCACGTGCAATACCTTGTTAAAAGCTTGTCTAGCTGCGTCAATTTTTTCACATGTCAAGAAGTAACGGATCAGGGCATTAGCCTGCCACAGAGCTTCCTCACGTTGACTCTGATAGAAGGTTACCCAATCTAGTGCATTGATTTTTTCTATATCAAATTCATTAATTTTTCCAATGAGATCCCGACCCGGTTTATCGATATCTTCCAAGTTTTTATTCCTTATATTTTCAACTACCATTTTCGTGATTGCTTCAACATTAAGATTAGCGTCTTCAGCAGCTGTTAAACAACGCTTCCTCATTTCAAAATCACGCACACGTTCGAGATAGCACGCATAGAGTGAAACTTGTTCTTCTTGTGGCAATGTCGCAGTATAGAATGCAATTAGCATTGGGTCTCCCATCTCAATCAACACTCGCACATAAGCTAGAAGTACTTTATCCCCTATTTTATCTTTTTTATCTTGCCCAATTTGTCGAAGGAAAAGAACAAGATGCGCAAGAAATCTTATGAATTGTGGATCACAATTCCCATCATCAATCCAATGTTCGATTTGTTCCATGAGCTCAGGAATGCGATTGAGAATTAAATATTTTTGGATGATATGATCGGGTTTGGCCGCTTGACTGCGAATCAATGCATCCTTCGAAGCCTGAAGATCATTGAAGATGTCTTCTAAGGCTATTTTCGATTTCCAATACTCATCAGGCATGGGAACGTAAGTCTTCGCCATCACACCGCGCAGTTCAGTTTCCACTTCGATATCCATTAGGACCTTGAGATGAGCCCAAAGTGCATCCTGCCAGTTTCGGGCAATCCCAAGTAATTGATTTATATTACCGCAAAGACTACCATAGATAGCACGATAGAATGGTCCAATTCTCGTGTCCTGGGACATATGCCAAGCCGTTAATTTCCAGAGTCCCCGGTTCGGGTTGCCTTCGATGGGTAACTTGATTTCCGTCAGTGAACTGGTGTAATTTGGATCGTGGTGTGGCTGCCAACCGAGCAGACATGCAGCTCTCCAAGGCTGCCCACAGTGTATTGCTAATTCTTGTGCTCTTTGCAAACGGCCGCAACGCACTTCGACGAACATTCTTTTTTCCAATCGTGCATCATCTTCTCTGTCGAGGTCGTGTAGGGGTTTTGCTTCTCGCAACGGTGCGTCTGGATCTAAAGCAGAGACCAAAGGTCTCCCAGAGCTGAAGCTAATACCACTTTGACAATTTTGCAATTGATGCAATGTGTTTTCCCACGCCACAGTTTTATCCGTAAAATGTTCGATCTTTGGGAGTTTATCAGCTACATCCAATGCATTTTTTTCTAACCAATCGATTATCAATTGATACTCACGGATTAGGCTCTCCGTACTCATCAAATTTGTTATAACATCCTTTTCAGAGATATTCCCATGTGTATCCGTCTCCATTTGGCTATGGAAGTTTGTAGATGTTAAACGATTTTGATATAAACAATATAACAGTCGCCATGTGTTCCGTTCATTTTCCAAACTAGTTTCTTCATCTGATAATTCCATATTGTCTACTTTCGCCTGCATGCCCCGCATTATATCTAAAGTATCAGAACAGTTTTGGATAAAGTCACCAACTGTATCGAAAATTTGAGGTTCTGTCGAGTGCGCTTGGATTATTTCTAGAAATTCTTGATATAATTTCGATGCAGCTTTCCGCCAAGGTTTATTTGATTTCAAAATCATCCCTGTAGGAGCTGTTTCCTCCATCATCTCATGAAGCGACCAATTACTCCTATCAATGAGCAAGGTTGTATCCAGCGAATCATCCTGATGTAATTTTGATACATTTTTTCGCCAGAGTTTTTCAGGTTTCAATAACATTCCAGTAGACATACTTCGTTCAATCATCTCGTGATGAGACCAACTGCTTCTGTCCATAGTTAATTTACTATCACATCAGTTATCGTTAGTTCAATCTGTAATGATTGAATAAATAATTATTTGGATAAGTATGAACAAAAAATACTCTGAATTTGGATGGAAATAATGAGCATTTCGAATTGTTGATAGATAACCTCACATTTGTTATGTCGGCTTTCAGCAGGCGGGAGAAACATACACACACATACTGGCGCCATGGTTTGAAAGTGATGTAATTGAATAGATTGAAGGTGGCGCTTTCAGATTGGAGATATATAATCATATTCCAAAATCTGAACTAGCGGGAAATCTGAATTCATGACTTATTCAGCCCACGAATCTTTGTACTGTACCGGAATAAACTGAAAGCGAATGTTTGAAGACATTCTTAAACATCTAAATATAACTCATACAGGGAATCAAAATTACTGCACAAATGTCGATGTTCAATTGGATAAATATACAAAATGCTGTAGTCTTTATTATAAATACAAACAAACTTTGAAATACATAGATATTTTAAATCTAAATAACCGGAACATAATATAGTGGAAACTTGGTGTGTTTGATAGAAGAATATAACAGAGAACTAAACACAAAACTGTTTTTGTTTCGTCTTCAAATCGTTTTAGATATCGTGACCTACAGGAAGAAATGAACAGTTAACTATCACAGTGTTCAATTATAGCATCGAAACAATTCACTATCAGAGATCAACAGAATGAATTCTGAATTTTATGACGCATAAGAAAAATCAAACATTGATGAAAAAAGCTGTGTCTTGAAGTGCGAAACTTTCACAAATATTTGTAAGAAGAGAACCGTTAATATTATAGTTGACATATCGAGTACAATGCCAAGATACAATTTTAGCTTTAGAAGTCAACCTTTCTCTTCTACTTTATTGTTTAAGAAAGCTGTATTATATGACAAAAATATATAATAAATCTGCAATTATTGATGTATAATCATTATGGGATTAGATATGGGTATATAAGTTTGAAATTCGAAACACTGACGCGAGATGAAGCGCAATGTTATCATATTTAATGATGAATCCCCCAATTTTTCCAGTGTTCTGGGAAAAAAATAAGATTTCAATGACTCTACTACTCTTTATGGAGAAAATGAAAACAATATGTCCATCTCTGACGCATAAAAATCCACATAAATATGATTAACTCTACATATACATCAGAATATATCTATGTACTAGAAGCAAATAGAAACGTTTTTAGAAACGGTATAAAATGGACATGTTCACATATAGTTTCGTAACGTGCTTCACCTTCCACTACTATCCCTGGTCAAAAATATCTCGACCATTATCAAATCACTCTTATGAAAATTCATTTCATTAAGATTCATCACATATATATCATCAATCATTTTTTTGTAAGCATTATGTCTATATGTAAATAAATTCCACGTCAGATTATGCGTTGAGAGACTTGTTTAATTGTACACGAGATTATCACTCGCAATATCATCCGCAATCATCGTGATAATATTTGCGTAAATAAGGGTTCTGATGATATATATCTTTTGTTTGTTTTTTCTCATTATTTTTTGTTTTTCTGAAGGTATGCTGGATACATTAGGCTTCCTTTCATCCTTCTACCTTGCTCTCCTACATCACGACATGATCTGCTGAATAATCAGTCTTTCTTCAACTCTTGCTTTTCGTATAGTTCATCACCTCCATCAAATATTTCCCCTGTTGCTCTTCCATATTCGCTCCCACTCTTCCTCTCCCTCACATCTCATCCCCAGACTCGTCACCTATCCCGGACTCACTCAATTGCCACGCGTGACATTATTAGACCTCGTCTAGTCAACCAGACCCTAGTTTTGTTCGCCAGAAACAATAAATAAATGAACAAAAGAGTTCTTTCATTGCAAAAAATAACATTCATCATGAAGATTTAGGATTGACGATTGTTAATGGTTGTACTAGGAACAACTTACCCAAACCCAGTGCCAATTAGAAGTGAGAGCAAATTTGACAAAAATAACGTATAAAGTACTTCTTTGGAGAAGAGCCCATTTTTGCCAACTTTTGCTGTGCGAATGCTGTATGTTTTCCGCTTACTCATCGCCAAAGGATGTTTGAATTTCCAATCTCTTGAAACAGAAACATGATAAACAGATTAAAGACGAGAGTTCATTTTTCATATGATACGTGATCATATTTGTGTGGGTACCAACATCTAAATTAACTTACTTTGGAGGAGCTTGATCTGGACGTGAGGACCACTCATCGTACATCCAATCTGTACCTTTCAATAGTTCACCAGCATCCTGTAGGTCGTGTGTTGGAAATATTAATAAAAAATCCAATCAAACAATGAAAATACAAAAATAAATACGACGAAGACGAGCGTACGAGAAAGAGGTAGAAATAGGTCAACATTGTTTTCATTTATAACTGCGAAACCACCTGAATTTGCCCATTACTTGTAACCAGCAACGCATAAATATTCTACACAAGAGAATCATCTTGGTACATATGCATACATGAATAAATTATCGTCATCTCAGGAAGATAATGCGACAAACAGAAGAGTGCATCACCAACGTATGAATAGTCTAAATTGTATTATACTGAACCAAAAGAAAAATTATTACCAATATCATAATGATGCTAGATTAAAATGTTTCAATATATAAATGGAACAGTGATGATAAAATGGAATTATTGTTATACATATGGTAAATTATTTTCTAGCTCAAGGTTGTAACTAGACATATCATGATACAAAAGACAACTTCACGATACGCTTGAAGTCACATTTGTGCGTCGTAACAATAAAGGTTATTTCTAGATCATTGAAGAAGATAGACTTTGATTGAAAATAGGGCACGTAAGAAAGACTTGTCAATCCTCGACAATGCGTCCGTCACATCAACTCTCCTTTCTTCCTGCTCTTCACTCTTACCTAAATTTAACCACAATAGGTTGAATGATATGAATTTATATGAGAATAGCACGAGCCAATATGTGCTCGGGCGAGTGACCTCGGGACGCCGGAATTTATTGCGCCGTAAAAAGAATTGTCGAGTTGAACGTCCAACCCCCTTTTCCTACTCTCTTTCTCTCTTATATTTTACAATCTACCGGCTATTTTTGGCATACAGATCTGGCGCGCAATTTAGGGGCCGCGTGGGAAATGACATCTTGGCATCTTAATCAATATGTCAAGACATAGTAGAAGTCACAGTTGTACGCAAATTAACTATGCGTGAAATGAATGAGTATCCTTTTGTAACTTCTATTTTCTCGGCTTGGTATTGTCAATCTCTGAGTTTAATTCTCCACTAATTTCCCTTGATTCCAAACACACATCTATTCAATTCAGTTATAGGAAGTAGTTCTCCCTATTAAATTCTCCCACGCGCAGTCCAATTTAAGTCGCACTAAATCAAGAGTGGATGGCGTGAGCAACACTCGGTGCTAGGATTGGATATGTCAGTACATATAAGTATGAGGGACACATAGACATGTCTATTTCATACGCATGCATACGAGGATTACTGTTTTAACTCGACCTCTCATGACTCTCTGCTTACGTTGAGTGCGAATCTTATAAATACAAGTTGTGACACATTATGATGAGAGGATTGAATAGTACAAAATATTAGATGTTAATCAATGAACAAACGATCTTTCCAGAAGTTCTGTGTACATTTACACGCCGATATGGATAACGAGAATGAACGAAACGAAGATTCCTCTATAGTTAATATAGCAACATCATGAGGCCATTTATAGTATCGCTGGTGGTTGCGTCGTCAACTCTTTAAAAGGACCGGTTTTTCTACCAGTTTTGAGGTGTAGCATGAAAGATTAAATGAACCACTGTGGAGATTTTCTAAAGTCTCTTTACGAACAACAATGATATCGAGTTGAAAATGTAAATAAAGTATTCGAATCACAATAACAAATATTTGAACACGTGTACGACGCTGTATTGAGATTTTTCATCTTCATAGATTGAAAAGTGGGAGAAATTAGAGGAGGATGCTTGAAGAATTGATGGAGAGACGTGACCTTGATTGTTTTAAAGCATCCGTTCAATATACTATTTGAATTAAATCGATCACTCTAGATAAGATATGGAGGACAAGGTTGAGAATAGTTTAGGTATAATTTCATCACCTATGACAAAACAATGACATCAAACTTTTTTCAGTTCATGTTATAGAACTCAATATTCATTCGCCACTGTATTTGTTTTGTACAAATAAAGTTGAAAAACATGCAGTGCATGCATAGACACATGAACATACACAACTCATCGATTTCCGGCTGGGAAAAAAATAAAAGTGGCAGTAGTATAATATTGAAGTATGGTCGCGTGTTGTTCAAGGCTGATGTGGCGTGTATTCGCATTGCATTGCGATACTCAAACAAAAATTTGAAATCCATACGGCAAAAGTCTGCGTGACGAAAATTGTTGTGTTATCACAACACTTGGTAACAAGAGACAAAAAAACCACATTTCCGTCAACCGCATAAGTTTATGGGTATACGTATGCGTATGAAACATGGAGTATGAATTCATTCTGTGGCGCAATGTTGTATTTAATCGATGCGGGACTGTATTACGGTGCGTATATTACGGGTAACTTCTGCATGAAAGGAGCAATGAAGGCTTTGTGCGAGTGAAAGTAAACCCAGTTGCACCTCTATCCCGCCCGCACTTTATTCCATCGCTTTTCTTTATGCGAGATATGAATTATCATTCCGACGTCAGTGAATGTTCAAATAAAAATGATTATCAAGCCTGAGAACTGACCTTGGCACAACTGTAATTAATGTAAACTCCTTTGAGCTCATCTTCGGTCGATAATTCAGTATTTGGACTATTGGGTGGGCTCTTAGGGCTGAAATGAAATTGGAAAAAAAAAACCGTAGTGAATAATTTTCAATGATTAAACGAATGATAAGTGTGGAAAAGCAGACAATAGGACTAAATCGTCCCGCCGAGATAACAGAGGACAAAGATACGAATGTTTTTTTTGTTTTTTCAAGTGCTTGGAAACACCTATATTGAATAATTGATGAGTAGCTTTGTTCTTCAGTTGCTTTCATAGAGGTTAAAGAGGAGAAAAGGGAAGTGAAGAGGCTTCACCTGTCTCTTGGTGTATCCCTCCGTGATGAAGCGAGAGAGTGCCTTGCTGATGAGTGTGTCGAATCCCGTTGTGCTTCTCTTAACAGACGCAAATATTCATCACCTCCACTACCAAATGGCAACGGGGTTACTCTGTCAGCAATTGATGTCGCATTCAATTCCACCCACGACTCTGTGAAGTCAATGAAACATAAACAAATAAATAAAGTTCAATGATGACATAAGATAAGGAAAATACAAATGCAACTTTGTTTCGATATGTCTTGAAGTGAATGTTTGACCCAAGTATACATACAAAGAGGATTCATTCTACATGCAGAAAAAAGATGATTGACAACTTAATTGAATTGGATAATTACATCTGCCGATTAGTTTCAATGTTGCTGTTCGTTTTAACATTATGGTTGAACGACCGAGTACAGTAGCCGAGAGATTGTCGAGCGCTTTGGGTGAATATGTTGCGTATAATTATCGTTCATCTGACTTTTCCTTCAACTATTTATCCATTATAGGTTCGGGAGAATCCTAAGTGTGAAGTAATAAATTCACAGACAGTGAATTGTTTCTTCATTTAACTATTCATTGCGAATTAATCATCAGTGGATACAATCTTCGCTTGTTTCTGTCATAAATTCAATCGTTGATACATCAACCCCAATGAATCAGAAAATATTTAACCGAAACCAGAACGATAATGAATTTTGGATCAAATATTGATATAAAAAATCTTATGAATCATGAATATATAACCTCAAACAATGGTGTCAAAGTAAATATCCGAAGATTAGCTGAGATCATAAAGAAAAAAGTGGTACAGAAACATCAAGATAGGAGAGATAATGGAAAACAAAGGAAGGAAACCGAGAAGGGGAAAATGTAATTTATTCTTGGCGATTAATGAGCATTCGTCAATAAAAGATGCATGACCAGTTCCATTTATGGACAATTAATTAATACTCAAGGATATCGAAGGCCTCGTGATACATCCTCTAGTTGTTCAGTTTTGCCTACGTGACTGTCTTCACGAAAGCAAAATACACGTACGGTACATACATTCATGATCTGAAAGAACCATTACAGACCATTCACCCACTCGCACTTCCTACATCTGCTCCATCGCGCGCATCTATTTCTATCATTTCTCCCACTTTGATAGTCGAATTAAATCCAAATGGAGAAAGGGCACTGAATTCATTAAATTTTCGTTTTCTTATGAGATTTTTTACATAAATAATCTGATTATGTAACCCAAATAAACTCGGGACAATTATACAGAAATTAAACAAATCCCTCGGCTGTTGGCTTTATTACTCTGTTTTGCATTTTTTTTTCCACACACTTCTAATATTTTCCATATTCAGGTATCAATTGAAAATGTTTACCGCATTCTTATGACGGTCGTACGCAATGAAAATAATAGCAATTACTCAATTGATTCCTCATTTCATCATTAGAAATTACATTTATGATACTAGCTATGATTGGTCGTGTTTTTTTGCTCCGTGTTTTTTAAATCTATTTCAGCTCTCCACGAAGTCGTTCATGTTCTTCCTCAATTACAATGATAAGATAAATAACGATTACATGATACGTATAATAACTTGGATGGCATAAAATTTTCAATGTTAATATCATATTGCCAAAGTATACTTTATCGATATGGAAGAAAAAAAACGCACAATATCGCATATCAACCTGAAAGAAGGGAATAAAATGATTTGTTTGTCCATTAAATCTTATCAGCCACTTGATGATTGAACATAGGGTAGTTGAACAATTTTTATCGCAAACGGAATAAAAATTATACCGAAATATTGTTTAGAAAAGACAAAATATCGTGAATTTTAAAGAGAAATAATGGAATTGTCACTAATTCTCTTAAGATTCTGCAGTGACAATGAAGTTAACGTAGTCCAAGTACGTAGTCGAATCGAATTTTGCACAGATCCATGTGTAAAAATGTGAATTGCGGCGCAAAAGATATGTTATTGTGTTTGTTTACACGTCAGTTGCCAGACAAAAAACACGCGAAATGGCGGTGATGTATGTGATCGTACTATTTTTTTCATTTGTTAGTATTCACGATGGACATTCTTTTCCCTCATCTTAAGAATAAATTTGAAAATAAAGCGAGAAGAATTTCTCACCACCCAGACTTTCATCTGATGTAAACTTCGATGTGGATGACATCCTCGCCTCGCACTTTCACTCCAATGAAGTAATAATTATTTCGAATTTTGCAGTTATATATCTAATCAATAGGCGAAGATCCTTTCGGACGTATGTGATTATGTCCACACGAGAACGCGGGTTCTCAATGTAGCTGCGTGAAACAAAAAATTGAAAGATTTTGAAGAAACTGCTGCGGCAGAGGACGACGCACTTATACCGAATTGTTGCAATAAAATGCTACCGACACGCAAGACGTTGCTTTGTTTTGATGAAACGTCAACAGAGACTCGCGTCAGATGAAACTCGGCCAATAGGAAGCCACGCGTCAAATTGCGTATACATCTACGCAAGTCAGTTGAGTGATCATTCGCTTGTTGATTCTCATATATAGCCATATCCTTTGTATATATCAAACGACAAGTTAGCCAACATTACTAAACAGAAATATATCTTTGTTCAAATCTCATTTCATGTGCTTATTGAATATATTCTACATATAATATGACGATATACATTCTAGATGATAAACGATATCATCTTTGAGGATGATAGTACGAAAAAAGTGTCGCAACATCAATGAGAATATTTTGGAGTTCAAAGTTCCCGCCCATTTCGGCCATTCTATGACTCAAATGAATGTTTCGAGTTACGCCTCTCCAAGGTGTTCGAAATTCGTTCCATCATTAATTTGCGAGTTATCGTTGAAAGAAAATTCATCCCGAATGAGACGAGACAGTTCATCATTTATTGTTGATGTATTTCTTTCATTCATGTATTGCTGAGAATAATTTTCGATCCGCAAAATAAACGCGACCAGTGAAGATGACTTTGGAAATATGTAAATAAAAATAATAATACATCTTGTGAGTTGGTAACGCTGATTATTGAAACAAGGAATACATGTATACAGATATAGTTATGGGCGAAAATAATATATATACATAATATAATACTGTGTGACGATATACGTCTGTGAAGATCGTCTCCGTTGGCATCTCATTTTCTGTTTTACGTCGTACTTTTCGTACATATCAAACAATTATAAACTCGTGTGGGATACACGATTGTCTTATTATCGAACATTGTGAGGTATGTAAAAAATCCAAAAAATTATAAAATTGAACGCAAAATATTGTCCATTTACCTTCAATTTGACACAAAAGACGCGTCTCATACTGTGTAGGAGTGACGACGTCGCCGCCGTCGTCAGGGTGTAAAAACAAGAAAAAAAAAAAGAAAATGATAATGACTTATCTATTACGCGAATTTAAAATGATTGTGTTCGAATCAAATGTGTTCAGTATGAACGCAGTCACTAATTCTCTTCGTCCATTTTCTCATGTAAATTATCAGAAATATAACGTAAAGCCTCAAAATTCTCAGTTTTTTTCGTGTCAGATTTCGAGGACTAAATTCAAGGTAACTCATGAATGTAATGAAGAGGCGAGTAAACTCGAGTGCTTGTAAAGTGGGAGATCGCAAGAGAGTACAAAAAATAAGAAAGAGACATTCATATAGAACATACGACAAGGCTAAAGGCATTTGCCAATGATCCCATATGCAAGCAGTTTTGGAGGGCAAATGAATGCCCACTTTTTTATAACATTTGTCACTCCAAGGCGATTTGGTCGGATAGAATCAAAACTTGAACTTTTTCCGAAACCGATATTTTCATGATTTTCTCTGAAGTATAGTTATCCTCATATCCATGTTCATGAACTTTACAATATTATAATGAGATAACTTCCAAATCGACATAACATTCTGGTATTATGATTCTATGTTTTGAGCGTTTGGAATAGATTTTACAACAGACGTATATACAATCGTACATGGATGTTCCTATTGAGAAGATAATGTTAATTGACTTTCTATGTTACTGCTCATCACAGTGGTCTACGAAGATACATCTGGTATGAAGATGAAGATTCCGAGCAGTGGTTCCGGCAACGGATATTACGGTCACGAAAGTGGCGTCATATCATATTTGGATAATGTCGAGCAAGAGGTCGACATACCAGCTGGTGAAAATGGTGACTTCGCCGAGTATATGTGGATGGAGAATGAGGAGGAATTCGACAAACAGGTATGCAGTACTACAAATTATTGTCCAATATTCATTGATATTTCAACTTGTATTTTTCGGTGTCAGGTTATGGAACAACTAGAGGAAGAAGAACTCATGGAGGAATGTTTAGAGGCAATGTTGGAAGAAGAAAGGCAGCATCAGAGAAATCAAACGACTCTAGCTTGGTCTCATGCTACATCAGCCGATAGTAACAGCGGTAATGAATTATGCCAGCAGCTCAATAGCCTTAGGGTTCACGGTGACCTTGCGAAAACGGTAATGGTCCATTATGAAACCACCTAAAACGTCACCGTTTCAATATGTAATCAACACCATTTACCAATTGAGAGAGAATGTCTTTTCCAGAGTACGTTAAATCCCGATGCGGCTGAATTTATTCCATCATTCAAAACGTCAACGGCATCTGTCAATTCAACGCCAGTGATAACGAGTGAATCGTCGTAGAATGTTGTCGACATTGTCAATGAAACAGGCAATATTATATATTAAAAGAAGTCGACTGCCGAAGAACCTGGACTTATCCACAGTGAGCGTGCAATCTATTCATATATAATGAATGAAGCGCTGAACGCAAAATAAAATGAAAAAAAAAAACAAAAAAAACATATAAGCTAAAAGGAAAAAAAAAGATAAAAATGATTAAATGAACCCCGTTAAATGTTGCATACGACATTGTGAAGAGTACCAACACTACGATTATGTACGGGAGTAATTACATTTAGTTTTTAAGTAAGTGTCATTGAATATTTCCAAATTAAGATCGATGAGAGACGTATACTGTTTTCTCCTAACTTCATTCTTTGTAGGGCGTCACATGATCTGCCTATGCTACATCACAATAGAATCTAACGGTACATAGAAAAATCACTATATGAACCCTGTACACACGAAATAATATTAACGTCAATAGAGAAAAAAAAAAAGAGAGGAAAAATCTGAAAAAAAATCTAAAAAAGGGAATTGAAACCATTGCAAAAAAAAATAGAAATAATCGGGTAGAGTCTTGTAATCATGTACTTAAAATTAGAGCTTGGGGAAAAAAAGGGGACAAGTACATATATAAATATATGTATCGTACTCGGCGAAAATTGATCATTGGAAATCATTCTTCCAATTTACGATGACGTGTCATGTATACAAAATTTCCTTTTTGTTTCCGTCACTTTTACTTCCGAGAGAATTAACATGTTCGAACATCATTTGACAATTTTGACCATGCAGTTATTTTAAAATTTTATTACAAAGTATGGAGGGATCTATCGCACATCGATCGATTCCAAAAACTAGTATATACAACTCATTTTTTTCATTGAGAAATGAGATCAAAATAATAATGAATTTTGATATTTAGAAGAAACTTGGATCTAATCGAATTATGTGTTTTCACAAATTTTGTTACTAATCAGAATATCTAACGTTATTTCTACGATCAGGAGATCATTGCATATTCTTGGGTCTTCCATTATTCATTTGTATCATATTATCTACCGATTGTACAAAAAAAATCATCAGTATAATGAGTAAGAAAATGAGAATGAAAGTAACAGCAATTGATTAAGATACATTTATGATATTGATTTTAAAGCGCACTATTTGTTATCATTTTCTCTCCTATATATTTAATTGTATAAAGTCTTTTTCCTTGTTTTTCTTACTGTCACCGACTATGATGAATTCGTTGATGGGTATTTCAGGATATAATCATTTCTTCGGTTCTTTCACCGAGTATATCGAACAAATTGTTTGTGTCATGAAAATGATCATTTCCGAAATTATCAACGTTTCATAATTCGATTCCAAGCACTGAACGATCATCGAAAATCGAAGAGAAAAAAATGAATAAGTATATAAATCTATTCAAGCGATGAAAAATGTTTCACCAGATTCTTGCACTATTATTTCATCTTCAATATTTTCTGAAAAAATAGTAAACATGTACCGTTGTATTCCCCCCTGTCCGTCTTACTCTATCACTATCTTTCTATGCCTGTTTGGCCTTGGATATCATCGCCTAATCGAATTAATTAATACGATAATGTAAATAATCAGTGGCAATCACTGAGGAATGCATTGGAAGAGAACAACTATGATTTGACACACCGCGTGTTTCTTTCTCTCTTCCTCTGTATACTTCACAATAATCTATTTCTTATGTCGGTATAGATACATCATAATCACCGTCATTTCATCACGCCATTGTATTTTTCCTATATTCACTGTTCAACAGCATAGAAATATATATCACATAAAACGGTATACCAGGTTACCGAATGAAAGATTATCATTTAAAAATATTTCTCATGTTACTTTTAAAGGAAAGAGAAATTTTAATATTCGATCAATAAAATGCATTTCAATTTCCAGTGTTGTGTGTAAAAGTTTATTTATCGACCTCAATTTCAAATACACAGTCTCGCAGTTGATGTCATTAACATTATTATGCTAAAGAGATGAATGTGTAATGATACATTTTTGTATTTCAAATAATTCCATTATTGATAAGGGTTGGCATGACGAATTGGATAACATTTTTTCCCATTGTGAACTGATGAATACATATACAATAAACTTGTCTCAAATTTTATGGAAGAGTGAAGTACGGCTTTCATATTTTTCATTCAGTTTTAGAGGAACATCATCATGTCATCCAGTATTCGGTAGAAAGTCAACAACTCGTGGTATTTTTATCATAGGCGCTAAATAATTATGTATTTACTAAGATTACTGATGCTGATACAAGTGCGAGATATAATGATGTTTCGTAGATTGAAATTTTCTAGATATACTCCATAAATTAATATCCGAACTTGTTCATCAGTTGCAGGATGCAAATGATGCAAATGCAAATGCGTCTGTCATTATATCCAATAATAGTATACATGATCTACATGAATAACTATTTCACAAAATTAAACGATAAACTATTCACAACGTCACGATGCTATGAAGAGAAAGAAATTTAGCTGTATTAGAGCAATCTCAGAAGTTGAATAGTAGTGCAATAATCGAACACAAAAAAGTAATGATATGTGAGGACGTAAATTCGTCTCATGTTTAGTTCCCATATGTGTATAAAACTTGTAGAAAATCGTACAAACCAATTAGGCCTGTGACGATGATTGATTTCATGTTTGTTATTCGCAAAAGATTTGTTCTCTCGAATTCCTTCGGTACATACTAAGTGAGCCGATTGTTTTATTTATAGTTTATCGTTCAGAGGAGGAAAGAAAACAGAAAAGACAAAGTCTTCATCGACTTCGGCTTTAAATATAAATTTGAACTTACAAAAAAAAGATGGTGGAAACATCTTACCACCATAAATACGAAAAATTATATATATACATATATGTGTGTGTATATATATATATATATTTACACATACAAATATTGTTATTTGGAATACTTTTTATCAGCAGTCTCTTGTCTTTGATGCAAATACTGCACGTGCACACGAATGTCTGTAGAAAAGTCATTTGTCAGAATATACAAAATCATTATGAGAACGATTTCAGTAAAAAATTCGAGTATAAATACAAAGAAATTTCCCGAGACAAGAATTCATGTGGGTATTCGATGAAGGCAGCGGTGAGACGCAGGCGAATCAATAATTGAACGCTTATCGATCAATACAAAAATGAAAAAATGTTAATTATGTTTTGTTTATATCTGCATGTTATAAAAGTGATTAAAAGTTTCCCGTATGTTCCTACTGATTGCTTATTCTTCCTGTATATTACTCGACTCGTTCATAGGAAAAATTAAAATGATTGTGATATATTGAAGATGAATTATCATCTTTTAGTTTGCGCGTTCTCTCAGATAAGAACTGTCATTCCCGAGTGACAAGTCATTACTACAGATATTTAAGTGCCCGTTATCTGCTGAATTCATTAACTTATTCCTAAGAATTGAATCGTCTAATATGCGACTTTCTCATTCATCCAGTTAAACACTCTCTGTTGGGCTTTGGAATTCGGACAATGCATGAATTGGATTCTGTACTTTTTTCTGCGACCCTTTTCGTACTTTCGCCCGGACCTCTTCCGGTCTCTCTGGACGTACCAATGGCTTCTTTTCTGGAGCCTTCATCTTCCATACAACAATCGGAGACTGCAGAGAAACAGAGAAAACAACGAATGCGTTCAATATTTTCAATAAATCCATACCGGTTTTTAGAAACAGTTAAACATGAATCATAGTCTATAACGGCATCTAGCATACTCACATACTGCGCGTCCAAAAAAGTGAAAGTTTGATAAAATAATTATCATTAGCGATAACAATAATTGAACGTCATAAAGCGGTATACAATATATTCTCGTTTGAAATAAACATTTACTCACAGTAACTGTCGATTGCCTTGGATATTTGGTAGATGCAACATATGAAGCCTTGACAGTCAACACAACAGCATTCATCAAATTCTTTGCCGCTTGAATGAGCGATGTGGCGCTGTCCAATCCAGAGACAATCAATTCTCCACTGATGTTCTGCACGTCAGCCTTCACTTTGCTAGTGATATTCATCTGATGACAATAAAGCGCAATACGCTGTAAATACGCTAACAAATCTTTTTTCGTCGAACTCTCTGGACATTGATCAGCAATTTGTCGAGTCAGTTTATCGAGTTTGGTTCCGGCTTCGGAAATTTTCTTAGCCGCGGTAATAACGTCCATGGTTGTTTTTAGTGGTCCACGGCCACGAGTGAAATCTGTCATTTCCATCATTATCATGCACATATGTTTGGCCAGAACGATTATATCGTTACCAGCATCGTCCCACTTTGCCACTTCTTTATCGAATTTCAGTTTTTCACTTCGGAAGAATTCTACTTGTTGAAGAATTTTCTGTTTATCTTCTTCCGGCATTTTCCTCATGGCTTCACGAGCTGTTGTTATTCCACTGATTTCTGGATATTCGTCTACCCCATGTTCGCCAGTTTGAGCACTTGATTTGCTACGGGTTTCCAATGTATAATGTTCATCCAGTTCAACGTCCTCAGGATCTAAATCCTCATCGGCACGATTCATTAATACTGCACGCCTTATTTCACGTACGCCATCGTAAACCAACCGTGAAGCGTCGATGAAATCGTTTTCATCAACATCTTTCGCCGGGTTGCTACTAAGTGCATCGACAGCGACTTCAACCCTTTGAGCAAATTTAGGCATCACCTGCTCACGAAGCACCTTAACGGCTTCAAGCACTCTCTTTGTATAAATACATGGTTCATAATTGTCCATTTCTGCTTGCACGACGTTGCAAACTCGGGCTGAACGACCCCGTATTGCGCCCGCCGTTCGATCGAGAGTATCAGCATCACCTTCTTGTAATGCCAGGACACATTTATTCACGTCTTCAAGAATATGATTTTCTGATACTGCCAAAAAGTCATCAATTGTTGTGATATCATCCACAGCTTCGGTGAGAACCCGAACTTGATTTTCCCAAGCCTGGCGAAAAACTTCCATATTGTCTAATGCAACCTTTGACCGTGGACGAGCTGCTAAAACTCGTGCAGCATTTATCACTTGTGGGCAAAGATTTTCAATTTGAGCAGCAGCATATCGGACCATCTTGACACCGTCCTCGTTGCCTGACATACTACAAACGAGATTGGCAACTTCGACAAGTTTATTTGCATGCTCGGTGAAAACAAGGGCATACTCTTCGACTTCTTTATCACGACCATTACGTGCTGCTTCAATCAATACCAAGAGAGGTACGCTCGTCTCCAGAAAGCTGTCAGATACGTGATCGACCACGGCTTTGCGAAGTTGACGTCGAAGATCGCGAGTTTTACGGCACATGTGATCGATCGCGCGCTCCAATCCTTCAGACTGTTCCTTCACGCCCATCTGTCATAAAATAATGGAATCGAATATATCAGGTTTCTAAACGAAATCACGAGACTGATCGAATATTTAATTGACATTTGAGCTGTGACACATCTACTTCTGCATGTAGCTTTACATCATCGTGATATGATTCTGTCATAAACGATGAATGTGAGTGCGCAATGTGTTAATTTAACAAGCGTATTTTTCACAATTTTGCTTGTATTCTATAAACTAATTAGCCCTCGTGGAGTCGCGTTGTAAATACAAGGTGCGTCGGCAGTGTTGATACACATTAGTAAATATGGGATATTTCTGTGGAAGCTTTCTGGCAATAAAATACAGTTCAATTGTTCAATATCTGATGATTAAGGAGAAAAAAATCAACACTCGTAGGGAGGAATTCCATATTTACCCGTTTCCGACCACGGGCTAGCTGTAACTGTCATCGCCATAACAAAGAAGAGAAAGAAGAAGGAAAGAATAAGTAAATCAATAACATCAGTTCTGCTCCATGAATACGAAAAGGAATAATATCAAAAAATTTCAGTTGATTACTCTGATAGATATAGGATATTTGGAATTTACTCACATTATTCATATATTCACTGAGTAAATCCTGTAGTGCCTGTCGTACCGCATTACACTCAGCAACGATGCGTTCTCGACGCTCGTCACGTGTACAAGAAGAATCAGCCATAAGTGCAGCACCACTAATAATGCTTTCCAAACGTTCTTCAAGACTTGGTCGTGTGCGTACTTCATTGTAGGCCAATGGTGACATAACCATACGTTCGTCGAATTCATCCAAAGCAGCCGCAAGTTCTCCCGGTCCATCATAGGGATGCTGATTGTCTCCAGGAGCTTTACCTTGTGCCACATCGTTTATCGTATTAACTGCTTCGCAGACTTGTTTCAGAACATAGTCACGATTTGCTTTGGCCGCAGCTAATTCCGGATGACGAACATAAACTTTCGAAGCAGTCAATAGCATTGTAGAGTGTTTCTTCAATACTGCGCGTGCTGCTGCTAGATCATCACGCAATTGTGGATCTTTCAATTCTTGTTGACGCTTCGCTGCTTGATTCATCAGTTCTGAAGCATTTCTGCCAAACTGTTTTATATTCTCTAATAGTTCCCCCTGCGATGATGCATTCTTGAGCTTTTTCAAATCATCCTCCACTACATGCAGAGATTTCAATAGCAAATGAACATCCACCATATCAGCAAGTATCAGTAGACGTGTCACTGCTGAAAGTAGATTTCGAGCGGCCCGCACCATATTACCACGTTTCAACGATGAGCACGGATCTTCAGAGAACTCACGCGCGGCAATGCTCATAGCGGCACCAGTTTTCTTAACTTCTTCAACAGCACAAAGCATTTCTGCAGTTATATCAGGATTCTCATAAGCGATTTGTTCACCCTTTTCTATAAAGTTGGCCGTTGCTTTTTCCACAGTTCCCACTAATGCGCTGGCACGCTTGGATTTTCCTTTTTTCTTTTTGCTCGGACCTTTCGTATTAACAAGAGTTGTCACCTGAAGCACTAATGGCTCCAAAGTTTTTTCCACAGACATTGTTCGAATTTCTAAATTTTTTGGATCCCATTTCAGTGCTATTGGGCCGAAGTCCGACATTTTCGTTGTTTGACGTTTATAGGTACACCTGGAGAATTGTATTTTACCGTCACGTATAGGTTAAGAAGCTATGAGTCAACTGTGACTCACCGTGTAAAAATTGAGAGATCATATTATGAATCAAGTATAGAATATATGGAGGACGAATATGAAAACTCGTCCAAATTGAAATATCACGAGAGGTGTATAGTTTGAAAGAATTCAGGGCGTACACAACAAATAATTGGATTCATGTTCACAGAACGCTTTCAAACAAACCTCTAGAATCGCGAATAATCGTTAAATGATATAAAGAATGTTCGAATGAATCTTACCTTCATAAAATGTCGATGATACAATATTTGGAACTTGAGTTCCAATAATAATTATATGTTCTTGCAATGATATATAGGAACGAAACTGATTGGAGATGGTGTCTCAATGTTAGTCGTGGTTGCCCGGAATTTGTGTCCGCGAGCTCTTTTACTACCTTTCATTCATGACGTCATTATTTCCGCTGAGAGGATGGTAAAAGTGGGGTGTCCAGGAAATTCGTTTGATGGTCTACGCCCGAATTCTCAGTCAATAACTATGCTTGACTCAATCATCACCGCCTATTTTACCATCAATCGGGATTACTTTCTTCGGTCCGAACGCGACTAGTTTTTTTTGCTCATATATACTCATGTATACCTAACCTATAATATGTTTGGTATTGTTGCGGTACAACAATATTTATCAAAACGCGAAACGTCTTCCGATAATTTATTGGTGTCTCACGTATCATTCATCACTCCCAAAAAGTAATCATATGATTGTGAAGTCTATTTAACAATCATCGCTCACCCGAAATTATCTCAATAAGGCTGGACAATTAATCTGTTGGATTTATTTACGCGTAGTCAACAACGGTTTTTAATTAACTGTAAGTTACTCATGAATTCAGATTCATTTATGAAGATGGCTATACGATGAGCTATTAACTATTGGAATTGCATATTTAGTAGATATTCAGTGCAATGGAGTTGATATTGCGAGAATGATAAACAAATATTCGAATCAAGATGCCACATCCGTGTGTAGTTTGTGGACGTTCTCGGATGAATCCGAATAACCGTGAGGAAGAATACATGTTCTTCGGTTTTCCAGTAAACAACGATGAGCGATGTAAAAAGTGGCTGGAATTTTGTGGTCGCGAAGACCTTTATAAACTTACCAAAAAACAATTACTACAGAGAATGGTTTGTTCGAAACACTTCGTCATGAAAGATTTTCTTAATGAGTATCTCGACAGATTGAATTGCACCGCTGTACCATCAATTTATGATCCCAAGCAAAGTTTATACAATATCACATGTGTTTTGTGCGGGAGATTTCGTGAAGATCCACCTGGACCCAACTACGATGGAACGACATTCCATCATTTTCCCGGTGAAGAATTTAGATGTTTGAAGTGGTTGGATTTTGTTGGAGTTGACTCGTATTATAGATTAACAAGGAAAGAAATTTTGTTCTGCTACATTTGCTCCCACCATTTTGATAAATCTCAATTCATGCTTGGATACCGTAATAGACTTGTTGATAACGCAATACCTAACATAAGGAACCCCCAAGACATGAATGGTAGTGAACAATTTATTATGGAAGTAATTCCTGATATCAAACAGTTGAATGGCGAGAAACCGAAAAAGCTAGATCCTCTACCGCCCGAAGTTCTGGAAAGCCAAGCATGCGCGGCCTGCGGTCGTTCGAGATCTGATCCAAGTAATCGTGTTGAGAAATATAAATTTCATCCATTTCCTGCATATGAGATTGGTCGCTGTTTACGTTGGTGCCAGTTCCTTGGTAGAGAAGATCTATTGAAAATGTCCCCAAATCAAATTAGAAAACTTGTATTATGCTCTAAACATTTTCTCACTGGCCAATCATTTCAAAAAGTGGGATCTTGTGATGCTGTACCAACTATAAAAGATGTAACCGATTTATCACCGGTTGACATGCTTCACGCGTCGTCGGATCTCAAAAGTGAAGACAACATTCAAGGTGACCCGGAAGAAATAAATCCAAATTTATATCATGAAAACCGTAAATTACAGAGAAATAATGGTTTACCTTTAGTTTCCAGCAAAAAACCTTTTGTCATTGATAAACCTACACCACTGGCGAAAAAACGTGGTAAATCGAAAAGGCCAACATCAATCACCATTCCCAGACCTCATATGGTCAACATTGACAATCGGATTCTGAGGAAACTCCCACTCCCTCCGGCGTCACGTAATTGTGACATTTGGAAATTACAACCGATCACGATAGCTAACAACTTAACACCAATCACAAATGTCGGCGCTACAGATGTAAAGAAAGTTATCCTACCATTCACCGGCAATATTTCTGATTTGGGTAAACCAATCCCTGTATCGAGTTTATCAAGTATTCCCCCGGGATTGTTGATAAAAATTGACTTGCCAGAAGTTTCGAAAGCATCATCAGGTAGAACAAAGCGATCACGTAAGCAAAAGCATTCTATGTCGGCAAACTCACAACTTGATTTGCAATTGAATCAACCCAAACGGCGTGGTCGTCGACGTACGAAGAATCAAATGAATCAGCAACCTGAATTACAAAATTCTTCAGCCATAACTGAGACGGTAAATCTACATGAACCCAAATTAGAAATGCCCGAGTTTCCGAACGAAGAGATCGTCAATGAAGGAATCATACTAGAGAGGATAGAGGATATTGAAGAATTTGATGATCAAATTTATGAAGAGCACATCGATGATATTGAGATGAGTTATGGCGTGTCGGAAGAAGAACTTGATATAAAAACATCGGCTCTCAAAGTGGAACAAGAGTATCTTCCCACAGAATCGACATCGAATGATGTCATTGGAAAAGAAAGACGTCGAAAAATCCAAAAATCTAAACATGTGATGAGTTCTTGTGCTAAGCGAACGCTTCTCCCAATCAGGAGCGAGATAAATTCGTTTCTAAAAAAGCTCAAACCCCAAATGCGCCGGTTGCCCAAAAAAGCGCGTGCCCAATTGAAACTTTCTATTGTCACGATGGTGATTGACTGTTTGTAGATAAAATCGAAAAAAAATATGTTTTCAGCCCGCCGGGCGAAAAACGTCACTTTTTCTTCCGCTGCGCGAAACAAAATTTCCGTTTTTCGCCTTCGGCGGACTGAAAAATAGTATCCTCAC
>JABMBR010011584.1:0-39415 GCA_018881525.1 Meteorus sp. PSUC_FEM 10030008 | reverse complement strand
TATTATTATTATTATTCAGCGTTATTACATTGAATATTCTCGTTACTTTTAATACTATTTTCTCGTTTAGTTGTACACTATATACGTTGGGCACGCATCGTCATGACAATTATCACACTTGGTTTTTTACTTGGAACCACACGAGCACTGCATCACACTTGCTAATTATCATACGCGGGTGTGAGTAAAATGAACCGCGTGATTATCTTGTCTTGTTTATCCTCATTCACTTCAAAATCATGTCAATTGTCAAAGTTCTGCATTGGTTGTGTTACAATGATGGATCCGGAATTCAGAATCGTCTGTCACTGTGACAACTAATATATTTCGATTTTCCAAACAGCACTCCGACGACGATACGCCAAACCTTCAACAGAAAGGACAATATCGGATTTAGTATGAATATTCACATGTATGTTATTGACAGGTTATTATATAGCTGGAGATGAAGTCAAACTTCCACAAAACATGGAATATTTTGCAAGAGCGACGCACAAGAGCAGTGCCCCATACTGTATGACAGACGGCGAGGTTTACACGTGCTCGTCACGGTGACGGCCATCGCCCAGACGTTGAGGTCTTGCATCGACTAACATGTCGTTCGTGGGCGGGTCGCAAGATCGTTAAATTTGGAAAAAAATTACCGGCTCATTAAGATCACCATGGTCACCCTGAGATGCTGCTGAATCATACATTCCGAGCCATGATATATGTCAACTTTGTGGAACCCACTTCAGTTGAACACAATGAATAATCATTGATTCCGTCATTCAAACCGTTTGTCATCTCATTCATTCAAATAAGTTTCCATTGTACTAGAGCAATGAAAAGTTCAGTATGTCGATACAGTGATCGAATCATTGTTACGCACATTCGTAGAAGTGAATTGCAACAAAGTTTGATGCACTATATATGAATTTGATCATATATAGTCGATAAGTTGGTACTATAGCGTGACGTGTATTATCTGGAGGTTCAATCACATCAACGTTGAACAATTAATGGCATGATAGCGTTGGATGAATTATGAAGACTGGATTCATGACTTATCTGAGTTTGCCGGGCAGAAAAAATTTTGAATCGTACAAATAATATTCTTTCAAGACAACATCCGCGTATCGGCCAATCTGTGAACCCACTTCTCGGAAGACATTAGTCTGTTGATGCAATACCAACCTGCTCTACCGACTGCCATCAAATGTTACAACGACTGTTCACAACACGAATAAGAATGGAGCATAATATGGAATACACTTACATAACGCGTTATAAATGATAAATTTATTTCACATAAATAAACATAGGTTGATGATTGGAATTCTATAGGGATGTCGTTTTCAATATACTAATGCATTCTGTTAGTCGAATAATAAATGTAGTGATAACTATAGAAATTAATTGATTGCATTTTATCCGAATGTTGTCGACATTCGAAGTGCGCTGGAAGTACAATAAAAAATTAAAAAGTACTGGAAGGTTTTCAATTGCACGTTCATGAAATTGAATAAGGCATACATCTATATGTTGCATGTGCGGGATATTGTAGCGAGTGGTCTGGTCGCGTTGGTGGCGGTGGCAGTGGTGGCGGTGGTGGTAGTAGTGGCGGCGCATAGTGTGATCTCGGGGGCTCGTTGCGTCGACCCTTGGGAGTTCGCGGTACATGTGAATGTGGTTCGGGTCGGACACGGGACGATCGCGATTAACATTCCGCCCGCTAGCTCGCTGTTCGCGCGGCGCTTTCATTAATTCCAGCGTATTGATTCCTTGGATTGATGAATGGCCGCCGATAGCGATTCTACGCGCTTCGAATCCCTCGCTGTATAAATTCCCTTCTTCCTGCTTCTACCTTCCTTCAAAATCCTAAGCCTCCTTTACTCCTATTATTGTTTCATCTTTAGCATATTTGACAAGGACAGAACATAATTTTTTGATACTCCGAATCACCAAACAACAAATCAATACCACAGTTAAAGAGATATAGTTCTTCATTGAATCGGTACGTTTTCTAAGTTTTTTCGAATTAAATACAGGAAGAATGAACGATGGGTATTATTGAGTAGTGTCATCGTTCGGAATATCTATCAACTCTTTACCAAGTTTGTAGATCAAGTAGTACATTGGTAATCCATGAGATGGCGTAGGTAATATGATGATGTAGCAGTGAAACAGTTCAGAAAAAAAAAATCGGGGTGGAGCGTGGCTTGACAGCTGGGTGGGTTCAGGACCAAGGTGATTGAAAAGAGGGTGGAGCGTCACGTGACGCCATCGTTGGATATGGAACAATGACGCCATGCCACTGTGATGGCCTCTATTCATCAAAATGGCTTCAATCCAACTGTTCAGTCAATCCACTGAAGTATTTGATTCAAGAGATGACTTATCCAAATTGCCGCACCCCTTGTCATTACTTCCACCATGCTAATTTTAATTTATAATTTCACGGATGAATTATAATCATTAATTCTCTTGCTATACAGTAATATTCAGCAAAGAAATCCTAAGAAACATTATGTCGCAATGAAATGAAATTGCTTAATCGACTTCGTCACCTTTGTCGTTGTTGAGCATCGTGAGTGTATGGGGTCGTATCGTATCGAAAAATAATGGAACATATACAAGTTGTTTTACGAAACGCCATCACAGACATCCTTTGGCACTACATTGGTGTGAGTTTCGAAAAGATCGATTCGCCGGCACGGTAGTCGTCTCGATAAGAGAAACGATATACCGTCATGACCAGCTGGGCCCGCAAACGCCTCTTCAATGTGACATTTATGGGACAGCGAACTCGTGCCTGTTATTGACAAGACGTAGAATAGTTCCGAACTAAATATCATATGAAATGCATCGAAAGATGTTTACAATCGTGTTTGTCGATGTTCATCTATAGTTGAACATTTATTAGCATATATATTATGTAGAACGAGTAATCTTTGAGCATCATTGGCGCATCGATGAAAATCCTCTCAGCAACCACTAACATGTATCAAAATGCCAAAATACTAATTGAATTGAAGTACAAATTATCTCAAATATGGTTCGATAGTCATCCGAAAAATTAAAAAGTGTCAGTTCTTTTAATAACCATAGAAAATATGATAATACGACACCTATATGAATGAAGCATCACATGATGCAATCATTTTCTGGATACTATTCAGATATTCAAATATATCAGTCGATTGGATACTGCCGTCGGACACATTTTCATGCGCACATAACTGAATCTACCCCACATCTCATCACCGTGTATTGGAAAAAAAAACCGATATAGCTCGCTCTATTGACAAGATTTCAACTAGTACAACAACATTTCAATCTAACGAAGAAAAAATGATGAGCAATTCAGTCAGAAGAACTCTTCACAATTTATGCAACATCATCGAATGCCCGAATCGGTTATAATGACACAATTAACCTCGGGAAGAGTCATCGATCCATAACACTTCATATGCCATCTTAAATCCACTGACAGGACACTACTTTTCATTCTGTCTCTCCTTTTATTTTTCACTGCTCTGAGAAATGTATTTTAAGTGGGAAATTTTTTCCTCAATATCACTCGTTGACTCACTGAAGTAACAAATCTCAATAACCCAACTTCATAACATCTTCGAGTATGTGTAATTCCGAATTCACTTCTACCACAATAAAAAACGTATATCAGACAATTCACTTTACGTTTCATTGGCCATGAATTACATCCAGTTATCGCCAGCATAATCATCCCGGAAGTTTAACACAAAGATATATCTTTCCAGTGGAAAACCTAACGAAACGTGATGTGGTGCAGTTGAACGAATGCTGTCTACAATTAACTCTGTTACACATGCGCCGTGTTGGTTTCGAGGAATCAAATGTGGGAGAGCGATAAGGCAACTTTGATAAAGTTGATCAGCGCTCAATTAAATGCGAGGTAATTCATTCAGAACGGAATATGTATGGTGAAGTGAGTATGAACAGAAAACAGAACGGTGTTGGCAATTCATACAACAGTTCTGCTCACATCTAGGACTTACGAAGGGATACTAAATGACGTACTAACCTCAGAAGGGAAAGTTTTTGGGGTGTGAGCTAATTTTACGTCAAGCACCATGGGGTGTCCGACACCTTTACATATATGAATTCATCCCCACCATCATTTGATCCATTTCAAGAATCCTTTTCGCGTCGTTTGAGTGAAGCCCTCGATCGAGTTTGCCTCCAGCTTTCACTTTTTTTCCCTCATTTTAACCTCTGCTTCTAGTGTAGCATTACCTATTTTTTTGTTTTCATGCCAAAGGATGAATAGAGTCCGCGCGAAATTCGGGACGACCGCTTTCACTTCATGGGTGTTGGCAGCCGGGAGAAACGTAAAGATGAACCGAGGGTTAGGGTGAGCAGCTCCGTGTATAATTGCTACGTGTTTCCACAACACAAATGCAATATCCAATTCGAATTCTATGCAAAAGAATTTTTCCAATGTATATCATTATACGAAAAGTGTATTCATAAATGTATTTCCATCAGATCTATTTGTTGCGAATCAGTATCGAATCTCAATGAGCAACATAGCAGTTGGGGGGGGGGGGGGGGCAATGCGTTCACGCTATCAAATTATTCCTTATTACTGGGATCGGATTGACATAACATTGAAAAGTATGTATTGATAGACTGCAGGAACAAGAACTTTGATCTCTGGAGTAGGATGTGTTTATGTTCTATATTTCTCATATTTCTTATATGCCTTCATTTGACATTTCCAAAGATGATCGCGTGTCATTCATGTTCACGTAACTGTTTGCTGCGTGCATCAAACAACAATGGGGTGAAGAGTTGGCACGTTACGAGAGTATAAAGTATATAGACAGTTGAGATAGTAGTGCCTCATGAAAAATACATATTATTCAAATATATGATTATATGATATCTATTATAATATAATTCCATAATATTTTATGAATTCACGAGCTAATAGATTATTGTAAAATGAGCTGAAGGAATTTTTGATGGAATCTAAGATTTCAATTTGGATCGACACTTATTCATCGCAATATATATCGGTCGTTAATGATAATCGAATGAATATTTGAGGACTATAATGAAATATGAAGGTGCATCTCCCGTGTCCGTAGCCCCGTTCTCCCGCTATCTCCTAATATATCCGCATTTCTATTGGCATGTACGTGCCATTCCGTTGATGAATTGATCATACGCAGTTTGTTTCTTAGTTGGAGATAAAAACTTCGGTGATTTGCTATCTGCTGTACATATCCGGATAGAAACTCTCAATGGAAGATGAGTTATTCTCTTGCGGCTGAACTATTCATATCAGAAGAAAAAATGATATCATGGAGTGGGATATAAAAATATCACCACTCTGTATGTAATCAGATGTGACACTGTGGCATTATCTGCTCCTCAAAAAAGAATATCAATGCAAAAGTACTCACTAGCACAACAGGTACATCATCACGGTATTCACCACCGTGCTGCACCTTCACTGGTTCTACAGTTTCGATTTTATATGCTTCTACGTATGTAAAAACTTACTGTACGAGAAAGAAGAAGATGAAATAGTGGCCCCCCACGCATACCTTGTGGAATCCACAAAAAAATAATAAAAATACGACAGTGCGGGCGCGAGAAGAGCCCGAGAATAATGAGAAAGAAAAAAAAAACTCTTTTAGTTTGAAGACCACTGAAATTAAACATATTAACGCGCTAACGGCCCCGTAGAGATTATCTGACTAATTAAAATCTTTGTTGTTACGTTCTGGCAATCCATGCCCGAGTAAAAATAGCAGTGCAATATTTCTACGAAAAGGACATTGTGATGGAACGGTATGAATGTTTGATTCCAACCAAATAGCTGCGATAATTTTGATGATTAATTGGGGTAACGACTGAGCCAATCACATTCATAGAGATCACGTTTTATATTTCAACCGTGCGTACATATAAATTATACTAGATAATTACTATAGTTAAACGTGTTTGTGTATCAAATGGAAATAATTGAGTATTAAATAATTTGTGATTCGCAAATGTGTAAGAAGCATTGTGAGAATGCAAACGCATTCATTCTATAAATCACGTGTATTTATACCAACTATATTTTTAGCGTGCGGAACATGTTCATACTGTGAAAAAAAGTGGCGGCGTAATGTCAGTAGCAGGAGTATAGATATCAAGCCATGATAATCATGGAAATATCCGCTGTGAGGGGGAACGTCGAGTATGTCTCTTTGTGTGCGCCAGTAACCTCCTTCGAGCATCCGTATATGTTACGACACTCTGTAAAATAAAATCCTGGTGTATGGCTACGACGCACCAGTGCATATATATCTATATGCAACAGGACCATAAAATATGTTGAAAAATTCTATTTTAGGTGAAACAACATGACGCCCATGTATCTTATTTTTCGGATCGAATAATAACCGAGTAATGGTGGGCGGTAGCATTATATTTTAACATCGCCGTTCTACTCGATAATGTTTTTAATATTGCTTGCGTCAGGTAAAAAATATTTTATTGTATGAAATTACTGCAGGGCCATAATTTTCCAACTCTCACCACTATACTTATCGGTAGAAAAAAAGAAGACAATAATGATAGATTTGATGCATATAATATTGGTTAGTCCGAACTTTGTGCAAACAAATATTCAAATATTAAAAGTAATATAATATTTATCCAATGACGATATTGATGACGATATGGGAAAAGGAGTATCAGTTCAATTGCCGCGGTAACGGCATAAAAACTCGAGAATTTATCCCAGAAGTCGCGCACAAAGTTCCTAAATACTCTCGGCAATTGCGAAAAGTTTGGAGAGTGGCGAAGAAATTGGTGATGTATAGTTAGAGAAGAGTGAGAGGAATGTGTATACATATAGTAGTGTGAGGAGAGGAGCATGAAGATGCAAGAGTCACGGGGTGGGATCCAACCATGGTATTGGTTGGTGGCGAGTCCGACGGGTGGGGTAGTTTGACAACTTGACAAGAGCACAAAGGCCATAATTCGGCAGAGCGCCCTGTTTTAGACGATGGCTATAGGGGTAGAAGAGGAAGGATAGAGCTGAAGTGAGAGAAGAAGCGCACCGACGCCCTCTATTCACCGAAAAGGGTAGGTGGAACGACGCAATTCGCGATTGTACTAACGCTCCAAACAAAGAGAAGTTCACTCCCCACACGCTCCATTTCCACTTCAGTTTCTCCACCCTTCATTTGCTGTTGTGTTATGTACTTTCAATTTGGAATTGCTCATCAATGATCTTTGAAATTAGCAGAGCCAAGAAAACATAAAAAGAGGATCTCCATTTAATGAATTCAATAAATATATTTAATGTTTTATTCCACATTTTCATTATTGTGCAATCATCCTAGCCATATTTCAAATCGCCATCAATATTCCACCCTTCAGTTATGAAATGAATAAAAGGGGCGTCTCCAGTTTCCGAGTGTTGTAACAATTAATTATGTAGTGAAAAGAAAAAACTTTTTCGCCGTCAATTATTGGAATGAGGGCTGAAAGTAGTTGAGCATAAATGACACACGATGAATTGGAATTCCGGAAATGATTTTACATCAATTTGAATCTCACGGAAAATATGAATGGACTAAATAATGGAATGACGAAAAATCATAAATGAATGGTGAAGACAATCTCGCGAGTGAGTTCATAGCAGGCAACGGAGTTTTTGTCTGGAGAAATATGGCGGAAGACTGGGTGGGAGGTGATATCGATAAAACGAATATATGTCGACTACCTGATGCGTGAAGGATATCGCCATAACCTTGTACAATAGTTGAGAACGAATGGTTTAGAGCACATACCAAGTGTCGATAGCCGCGCTATCGGCAATAAATATTTTTTTTTCCAACCAGCGGAATGGCAAGAGATAACTCCAGTAGCCTCCGCGTGAAACTTCCATTCATGCCGGACAGCAAACACACCGCAACCACGAACCATGCACACGCATATATCTATACCAACACTCCATATGATATACATATGTATATAGTTTACAAGGCATGGCCGTGATTTATCGCGTTCTGAAAGACCCTACGGGAGATTAGCGGCATGCTCCGATATTTCCATCATTATTCAATTTGATCTTCCTTGCATTATTTGGTGTTGCAATAAATATCATGCGAATGAGTAGTAAATAATTTACTTGGCTTTTGACAAATCGTCCAATTGATTATAAATTTCAATGATATTAAAAGGCGTTGTCGTCGATGATGGTGTAACAGTTTGTTTCCGATTTGGTCATTCAAACTCACACGTCTGCTAAACTCTGACAGGTCTATAAAAATGAATTACAATCTACATCACACGTCGTGTAGAAAATATATAGGACAAGAATTGATGGTTTTTTGTGTCATGTATAACTCATCATTTCATCGGGATGTCAAATTTTTCACCGCATATTTTTATTGCGTCATTAGTGGACTTGTTTCTATTGACGAGTCATAGGACGAACTCCATAATTTTTGAGTGAATTTGAAAATACAAAAGAAGGGATTCATGTCCGTGAATAATCCTGCGTATCCCCATTCAGGTACAGATTATTTTCTAAACAGTCGATGAATCCCTGTGAATCGATCCAATATATATCTCAGCAGAACTATGTCAGGCGTATTTTATCAGATATACCACGTGTTTATTCAAAAGTTCTTCATGTTATGAGCTAAATACAATGTAATTTGTCGTTGCGACTTTGATATTCTTGTGCATGTACTTAACACTACTAGCATTATCACAACTACGATTACCACCACCGCCATTAGTATCTCCATTATGAACATGAACGGAAGTAGAAAGAGCAACAATCAAAGTGTAGAACGACAAGTGGAAAAGAGAAGAAAGTAGTAGGGACATCATTATGCAAGACAACTTTGTTATCTGCAGGTAATGAACTGACCCGTTGTCCTTCATCGTTATACTATTATATATTCCAACAGGCACATAACAGTGGCACTTAAACGGTTGCGCTCGTGCCTGAGAGCACGGCTTTGCCAAGGATCCCCCCATCCATTGACTTGGCCGTCAAAGGAAATTTCACAAGATCACCGACCAAGATTATCGTTTGATTGTGTCGCATTTAGTCGGAACATTTGTCTTTCGCCCGTTCCCAAACTTTTTTCTCTTTTGTTTTTTCCTTCTTTTCTTTTTAATTCGCTACACTTTATTAAACATCTCATTCACAGACACATCGCGATGTATAATACTTTGACTGCATAATAAATATAAATTCTCTCACCTATGTACCCACGTGGCCAGGTGTCGCGCGAATTAATCGCCCCGTTTGCGTTCACTATCGAGTAATTTGCATTTCTAGGTAAACTAGAAAAGGACGAGTGGGATATAACACGGTGACATCCGTGAAGCGTTGACTTTACAGAGATGGTAATAAGTATGTATATAGAAAACTCATGCCGCAACACCAAACGGGCAATTACTGTGCTACTACGGACAACCTGTATGTGAACGCTAGCGTGCCATCGTCGTCGTTATCGGCGTATGCCTTGTCACCGACGCATTTTGCGTCGGTGAAGCGACTGTGCAAATAATGCCAATGATACATGTACACAGGTGCCGATCGACGTCGTTCTTTGGAAATTCAGCCGCCAACGTATGTATGCTATGGCATCTCGCACACGTATTTTTTCTCCTCCATCGCGGTGGAAAGATGCTAATGAAAAAATTTTTGAAATTTCTGTGGCGACACAAATATCAATCCACTATCATGAATATACCTTCCAACCAAAATTCACGATCCCGCCAGAAATCGCATCAGACTCTGATTCGATTAAAATCTGCCCACATTCATCCACTTTTATTCAATGCATTTTGTGTATGAATTTATATACATGAACACACTGACGCAATGACACACTAAAAAACACGTGTCCACATAATCACCATACGCAACTCACATTATGAATATTCTTAATCACGCACTGCACAATAAATACAAATTTGTACACAAGTATCCACATGTATATGTTAATTTGTATTATTTTTAACTTTGCACAAATATTTTCAGTGATAAGCGGAACATTTCCCGCAGATTGGCCGTTGTGAGCGGCGTCTATTTCTCTAATTGCCACTGAAATTCGCGTGCACATGAGCCTTCTTTCCTTATTCAACTAATTGTGCGTGTTTGATCGATTATCCACCGATGTATAGACGCGTTTTGCATCGAACAGTCGAATGGGCACAGTGTACACGACCCCGGTGTGTCAGGGCTTCTGACTCGACAAATGCAGACAGAAACGAAGCTCCACGATATGACGGCCAACACACACAAAAAAAAAGAAAACGCGTGAGAGAAAGACAGCGAACTGTGAGTGGACTAAAGTAACTATGAGAAGAAAAGGACGCAAAAGTGGCAGGGGGAGAGATGGGGGGCCAGAGCGCGAGCAAGAGTGAGTGAGACTAACGACGGATGGCGAACGAAAGAGGGGGAGGAAAAGACAAACGTCGAGTGAGACAGAATAAAATACAAAGAGGGAAGAAGCGAGAGGGAGAGAGGAAGACTGAACAGAGGGACGCACTAACTTGGCACTAACACTTCGTGGAATCAATGCGTGTAAACTTGCGTATATATACATGCGCACGTGTGTGAAACATGAATGTGATACCCCAGGCGGTATGCGTATCCATTTCCACATACGCACGAACGACACACATCCACATGGCTGCACACACAAATGCACACACACACACACATGTACAAGTTTTTTGATTGTGTGCGCATGTGAATGTGTACAGAAAGCCGTATCCTCCCGTCGAGCGTCGAACGGACGAAAGCGTCGAGCTGTCAGCGCACCCCATCCCAACCCCTCGATTCCGGACCAACCCCCTCCTGCGTCACGCTACAACTCCCCTTTCATTCTAGCCCCGCACACGCCAAGTCCCTTTCCCTTAGCCATTCTCACTCTTGCTCACTCAGCGATACGCTCCGCCGTCTCTTCTGGTCACATCCGCACCCGCCTCTTCTCTTCCAATCGGACTATCAATATACACAAAGACAACATCGGCGAAAAGAAAATGGACTTCAAACTCGAATTTTATGCCCCATGGCTGCAATTGAGCCACTCTTAGATGACTCTTAGGTGAATTTGTTTCGATGTGGGTCAAATGATACAGAATGTGTACATATCAATCGGTGATTCCAATTTGAATTTACATAAGTGTGGACAGAGATGAAGTCTTTTCATCGTTCATTCCAGCAACATGAATGACATGCGATTCAACAAGAGAATTCTCCCATAAACTTTGATTGAGAAATGTGAGAACTTCTTCTTTTCGTTTCTCTCCATTTCCTTTCTTTGGACGTACTGAATCCATGAATTTCAAGCAAGACAATACTCTCGCTCAGTTGCAACTTTGGGCATACTTATTCTCTCAGAATTTTCTCATTTTTTCGCTGAGATATTGAAACGATGAATTTTCAATTCACATCATAATATCGATCATCACCAACTGATTAGACACCACTGGATTGTCCCGGTATGAGATTTGATGGGTTATCTTTTCATAATTGCTTTCAAGTTCTGCATAAAGTTTTGGTGCCAACATTGTCCAACCAATTATAGCAAGTTCCGACTATAACACGATGATGTCACAACTGACATACGCACCCACATGCACATGCACACACATTTGGATATTCATTATGTGATAAATACTTTCAACCGTCCCTGTTCATTGTGAACTGCATTTTGGTATTTCATGCTCATGCGGAACTTTCACTATGCATATAAATATATTAGTGTGTTTGAGATAGAAAATTCCGAGCATTCACAGATGTATGAGTACATATGAGACAAGAAGAATATTGTTGCGCACAAACACGAGATAGTTTCCAGAAACATGAACAATGAGCCCTACTTTTTACCTGAATATACGCTTGATCTTGTGACTTCGACGACGAAAAGTCATGAATGAAAAAAAAAATATATTTTGTTGATAAGGAACGAATTTTACAAGATGGAAAAATTCTCAACAGCATTCAGTTAATCCACCAATAAATTTTTTCATACAAGTTGTTACTTATTTTTCATGTCCCTATCCTGTTTTGAGCATTGCACAGTTCTATCAAAAACGAAATACGCGGGTTCTCCCGCCGTGTATCTATGTAGTGTATTCATCAACTTGAAGTCACAAATGTACAAAATAATTCATTACAAATGCATTCAACTAAAATAAAAATTTTCCTCAGAGAAAATGAATGCGTTGCTAACTCATGATGACTCTATCCAATCAACTAGCTCAATTCCTCATACATATACATTTTGCCGTTGGTAGGCCGGACTCACGATCACAGCAACCAGAGAATCCACTGGTAAAGAAAAGAACGAAAAAGCCAAGGGAGAGAGAGGCGCCTATGATTTATTATAACCATTACCTACCCGATAATTATATATCGGGCCATAGCCGCCCTCTCTACGTTCGTTTATAAAAGCCTCGAATGAAAGGAGTCAGTGGTGGATGATATCCTGTCGGCCGGCTGGCAGACACACAACACACACCAGCACAACCGCTATATAAACTCATATACAGCAACTTGGTGTATTATATGCTGATACATATAGAGGTGAACATTCACCATGGTGAAGCGTATCCATTGCAGCTAATCTTCGTTCAATACTTCGCAACCCTCACAATCCGCTGGATTCTTATCTTGATTAACCCACCGACCTGTGAGCAACGCAGACGTTGGACGTGTGAGAAACCATGTAATCGATCCTGATGTATACACCACTGGTAATATATCAGCCGTTTGAAAGTGAATGCGTACTGCACTTGCAAAACACACAATTCTCAGTCATTTGAGTTTCGTAAATTCACCAACCTTACTATCACTAAATCCATTGAATTGGTAACTAAAATTTGGCTAATTTTGTATTGTGGACGAAAGTAATGGTGAGATGTTATTTCGAATTAATGGAGTGAGAAAATTGCGATAAAGACATCAAGAAAATAAAAAAGCGGTTTGTTAGGTATATAGTTAAAAGAGCTGAAAGAGAAGTGGCTAACACACGTGTTTTCACACAAAATCTCCACCCTCGACCAGTCACGATGGCGGTCGTAAATATATCCAAGATACGACCAGGGGTCATGGCACCACTATACCGCTACTTTCTCCGTAGCCTCCATCCTATTCCCCAAGGGCCACTCATGAAGCTCATTCTCTCATAGAATTCGCAATTATCTACCTAACATCTCAACGATATTATTTTCCATTTAATTACTTTCATATGTCAAATCTTCTCATTTTCAATAACATTTGAAAGTCTACAGAATTATGGAGAAGAAAGAGAAACGGTGTTTTTTGTTGGACATGGAAATTTTCGATTGAGACATTAGAAAGATTGATGCAGCGTTACGGCACATGATGGCCCGCCTCTGTTATAATAATAAATGGGCGCATTATTGTCTTCCTCTGCGTGTATAATCGACTGCATATACACATAGCATACATAAGCGTTCGTTACGGCGCGTCGACACACGCGACCTATCCACTCAATGTACATATGCATACAGTGGTATTCAGCTGACATTAACATCATTTCAACCAACTATATACATCCATATATTCACGTGAATGTCAACTACATCTTATCAATCATGATACCCGTGATATATTCAAGATAAAAATAGTATCATTATTGGAGAGTGTTAATTTCTTTGTGTTGTTGGAGGTCAAACGAGAAAAAGAGGAGAATGGAAGAGGAGTTGAAAGTCTAAAGCTAATAGCATAGGTATATGAGCCAGGTGGCCGATACCACCGATGTTAAATCACTTTCCGCGCACCGTATCCCATCGAGCAGATTAACCGAAATGTTTCCCAATGACTCATCCCACAAATACTGAAACTCAGTCGACTAGAACAGTGGAATACGAAGTTTCTCTATTCTTCCCAATTCATCATCACTATAATTCATAGAATAACTCGTAATAATGAAGCTTTTTCAATATTACTATCATGTGCTTCGCATGATCATTTGAGCTATGCCGAGAGATGAATCATTTAATGAGTTACTCATAATTCGATTAAGTGCTAATCTTCCGACTCTTCGATTAGTCACAGGTGTTAACTGCTTTGATGCAGACAACCGTCTATGAATTTTACAGACTTTTGGAGACGGGTGACGGCAGTATGGCGCTTCTTCAACCAATATTCCGTTCACACTGAACTCTCCAAATTTTTTTCGGAGTAAACATATCGCGTGACACCCGTCCGCTACTCTGCTATACTTTGTCATAACCACCTTTGCAATTTCCATAGAAGTAGACCTGAGAGACCGTTGAAATCATCAAGTAAGATGGATCATAATTTACCCCGCCAAAGAACCTCAAAAATATTCAGCACTGAAAAAAAATTCAAAGAACTGTTATCTGCCAGACATATGCGTAATCATGTCAGCCATTATTTAATAATGATTTATAGAGGCATTTTGACAAGAGCAAGAGTACGAAAATTGTTAATGCCTGGCGTGAATAATGATTGTGATCTCTTTTTCACACACAAATCATTCCATCACAGGGAATAAATTTGTGAAAATATGTAGCTCTCTGTATGCGGTTGATAATATGTTCCGGTCCTTTATGATATAATTCATGACTATTGATGGATTCTACTGTTTTAATTCTTATCGTCTTTCTGTGCTGAAGTACACATGACAGAAATTTTTAGAAGAGGCACCTTTGGACTACCAAAAATTCATTCATTTGCTCGATACGTCTGCAGTTCATTACTTTTCAATGGACCGTGGAACATGAAATATCATCACATTTATGTCACACGATCGTAATGAAATCCAACTTTTTCTGGTTATCTATTCAACTGCGCAGATAAAGAATTGTTAACGATGAATGTTAGAGATGTGTGTGACAAAGGTAGCGGCGTGACTAAAGCAGAAGATTACCCAAGAAGAGATGAAAGATCTGAATGAGAGGGAAACTGTCGCGCATCCACTGAGAGTTTGATTGGCGCGTCGATGAAATTTGTTGAACGTGACTGGATAAAAAGTGAAATTGTAACGCGCTGTTAGATACAACAACGCTAAAACGTTTCAGTATAAACCGTGTGTTTATGTACCGGCGCGCTTTCTCTTACCGCTGTCTATCTATCTCTCCCCTTTATCCGCGTTCACTTCACTGACTGTTCGCCAACTCTTCGGGCGAGTGTGTGCAAGAAACGCGATGAATTACGGTTAACAGCGGAATTTGTGTTTCTTGCCGGAGTGCGCGCGGTGGTGCGAGGTCCTTTGGAATTCAGTCGCGGCACAATTACAATTAAGAGCGGTTAGCGAATTAAGGAACGTAGTCGGCACGCGGCACGAAGAATTCCACGTATATATATCGTAACACAAACTCGTCGTAAAGCTCGATAAGACATCTCTCTATACTTGACTTCCTGGTATATGAGTAATCATTTCCCCACCGGTTCTCGCGTCTCCTTCTTTCTTTTTATCTTCATATTTATTCATTTACATATATATACATGCATACATACGTACACGAACGCTCATACATATTCATGTATACGTAAATACATTCACGCTTAACAATGTATATCATACTTCTTCATCCAATCATCATGTTAACCCCCGACGTATTCCAAACTTCTTTCCTCCGTCCTACATTCTCTCTGACGTATATAGCATGAGTATTATCTTCAATGAAACGCTCGACTGCCAGATTAAACAATCCACCATCATCATCAGCATTACCGCAAGTGTCAGGGTGGACATAATGCACATAATGTTGATGAGTTGCCATAGTCGTATTGCTGTAACATGTTTACCAAGCTCACCTTCTTCGCCTTCGCTTTTTCCGTCGTCTCCTTCGTCGTCTTCGCCGTCGTCGTCGCCGTCGTCTTCGTCGCCACAACTCGATGCGCCCCCTGGAAGAGGGCGATATTATACAAGCCCGCGTCTTCAGAGCCGTTGCTACGCGCTCGCCCGGATCGTATTCGATCTCGTCTCCCTGCACCGGGGACTTTGAATTCTCCCCGGCGCCGGACTCCGTCGTGACTGGAAACTCTTGTGACCGATGGACTTGTCGTCGTAGCCGTCGCCAGGTGACCTTGAAATTGTTCTCGTGGCCCTTGATGGGCCGCGCTGAATGAAAGTCTTGTTTTCGCCAGTCTTGTCGATTTTATCACCGTTACCGCCACCACCACCACCACCACCACCACTATCGCAAACGACAATCACCGCATCAATTTCATGTTTGTTGATCTTCCAAATATTATAGAACACCAATGGAACATCATATGTCCTGACTAAGCAAAATATTTGGTCCAGGATTGATGAATCTTTCGTTGGCCCATTAAACATCACCCTTCCACTTCCTTCGAGCACCCTTACAGCACGTAAACTTGCCACGTCTTGGGTATATCCAATTGTTATGTACACAACTAACCCTTTATACAAAAATCAACTTCAGTCATTCACTGCCCGTTTCATGAGTGATTGTCATACTAACTCGCGATTGTTCTCCTCTTGTGTGTACAATAATTCGCTATTTGATTCACTGTCAAGTTGACCTTTTTCACCAGACCAGGCACTCGAGTTATTTTTATTGTCCAAAGAACACGTTGTTGTCTTCAATTTCTCATGACATCTATCATTCATACATTATTATATTATCACTTTTCATGCTTATAACAACAGACAATTTGTTTTTATTCCACGATCCGCGTTGCAACTGCTGATAAATAGAATAAAAAATAAGCGAGCGGTCCATCTAGTGGCTCATACAATTTTTGATAATTTAGATATTACACATTCTCTATTTACACTCATAAATTTATCACGTGAACGTGACAGCAAGTCGTGATGTCAACGTTCCAACTAAAGTTTTCCTGAATTCCGCCGTCGACACTTCCCATTGAATTAGAAAACACTGTCAACTAAGAAGCCCAAAACAGTCTTCATGGAATGCTATCTTTTGTAATATTAAATTCCACAATGTTGTAAGACTTTGTACGAATCCTTAAAAGACGGTGGTGGTCGTCTCCTTCGTCGTCGTCGTGAATTCCACTGATCATCAATTTCAATTTTCATCACATAAATGTTGAGCTGTTAGAATGAATGTTGATAGCGTCACCAAAAGAGCAACTTATCTCTAGGGGGTTACAGGGTTATGTCACAAGAATTGAAATCAACCACAACTGAATTGCGTATGCTGAATCAAAGTGACGTTGGAAATAGGGGTGCGTCAATTGTTTAATAGGGGCTGACAACTCTGGTTTTGTTGAAACAATTGATTCCGCATGGGAAACGAATCGAAATGAATTGGGATTTGATATTAGAAGACACTAGAGGATGTGAATAAACTGATGATCCTCAATGAAATGTTACACTTATAAATGGTTCTGTATTTCTGCGTCATCGCGATCGCAATTCAATCTCAAGTATACAATGTTTTTTGCCTGTTTTCTCCCTTCTCCGCAGTACTCCGTTCTGCCCACCCAGGTATGGATTGAAATATCACCACTGTCAATTGAAACCACGAGACATCAATTAATGAATTGCATGGATACAAATGTTCATTGCCACCCCGCATGAGTTATTTCAATCGCTGATATCACCGGTGTTGTTCTTTCAATGCCACTAAATGCAAAGATACACATAGACAAACACGCGGCACACACGATGACATGCCGTATCCAAGCGATGGGACGACTGTGATCCGCGATTTTCGTTGTGGTGCTTTCGCAGCCTCCGCGAGACCAGAAAGCGCCGCGACGCCCTGCACATGCGTTGAACGTCACCCACCCCCTCTGAGTATACTGACAAAGCCCCCTCCTCACTCACCCTTTTGCTCTCAGAGTTGTCTATCCCTCCTTTTCGTATGGTTACTCTGTTGCTCTTCGTCACTCGCTTTGGCATATTCGCCCAGTGAAATGCTATCCACGGTGGCGTGGCATGCCCCCTGTGAAACCAGGGGACTATCGCGCGCCGTCACGCCATTCCTTTGTGCGTCAACAAAAGCTGTCGCTCACAAACATCCGTGTGTTCACACGTATACACGCAACGAATGAATATGCGTTCGGAAAAACCCCACTACTATTCATTTGCTCCAACCACGCGCCGATAGTTTTCAACAAAAAATAAATGTGTAGATGCAGAATGAAATGGATATTCTATAGCTTTCATATAAATTGATTTGGAATTTATCGGGAGTTGATACACGTTAAAAGCAATTTCATAATGGCTCCTAAATTCATCATTGATGTATACATTTGGAAATTAAATAAATTCGTTTCTTGATAAACACATGGAGATTTATTTCATTTTGTGTATGTATAGATTTTTCATTAAAGTTCGACAGATTGATGACGTGAAGACACGTGAATGGACAGGAGCTGAATGAAATCGAATCGAGTGCTCGAGACTCGAACCACGATTGAACGTGCTCGGCGTATACGACGATTCTGAACAAAATTGCAGGAAAATCCTGAGCTTGTCTATATGCGCGCGGAATTGCTGACGGATCCGATCGTCAATCTTTCAACGCGAACACCGTAAACGTATCACTACCAGTTTGTTTCACATTTATCTCGCTTTTTTTGATTTTCGACTTGCGACATTCTCCTTCCCCTTGTCGCTCCTTATGACTCTGTTACATTCAAGTGAATGAATACACTTTGATGACGGGGCAAAATGTCAGATATTCCAATTTTACGACAATTGTTCATTAAAAAAAATGAGAATGTTTTCCCCTGCAAATCGTTCACCTTGCGTTACTCACCGTAACGTGAAAATATATTCCCGTGGGTATTCATAGAGATTCCAAAGAACTCTTACCTGCAACAAGAAAAGAACAATTGTTCCATTCAATTATCCACACAATCGCTAACAAGCGGCATACCAATGATAATTAATTATCTACTTTTTATGGCGACTTGAGATTTATGCGTGTGTGCATAAACGATTAACGTTGCGAAGCTCGTCTATGCTCTTGTTATTATTCTAAGAAGTAAGGCAGTTTTTTTATGCAGTCTTGAGTTGTAGGTTTCCAGATATTTCCTGCCTACCAAACGATGAATTCTTATTCTGTTGAATAAAATGTATGGTGCAGTTATCCAATCCTGTATTACCGAATGATCCACCATCGAATAATTGAAAGTATCTCGTGAAGATCCATGTCCACATTCAATTTTTATACAGTCAAAATTGATGGTGTCAAATAGATATATACTTTGGTGAACGTTACTATCAGTGGAATTCAGACATGGAACACTTTCAGACACGACCATTGGCCATTCACTATGTCGTTGATGAAAATTTTGTAGGGTGAACGCTAATCAGTCAAGACATCATTGTCATGTTCTTTATTCAGTGAACATTGTCATTAGCACAATCATGGAATTGGTCTGAGCCCCCAAGATGGGTGTGAAAAAAATAATCAATGTGTATTGAGTTCTAACGGCATATTTTGCCCCTTTTCCCTAATCATACTCTTTGACGCTACATAAATAAGTCCATACGTGCGAAGTTCGATAATAATTCTTGTCCATCTTTCGAATTTTTCTGCGCATAAGAGATTGCATTACGGATAGGATGTCCCTCACCATTACTCAGTGATAATGATATGAGGTGACAATCAGATTGATATCATTTTGAATGAACGAGAACGTAAGTAATTTTTGTATTTCTCAGAAAAAAATTCGCTGCCTGTTGTTGTGTTCGTCGTGACGTTGGTGTTCCAGGTCTTATTCCCCTTTCAAACGGCGCAGCCGTCTAGCGACAGCCCATAATTCCATCCCCTCTGATGGCTGACGGTCGCCGTATCTCACGATCGTAGATACAAGCGCGATGTCTGCAAGTAGATGTATATACACATACATATATGTTTATATCTGTATGGTGACCCTCGCGCGTAGCATATGCGCCTCACCAAGATCACTGTGACCCAGTTCGCTGACAAGCTACAATTCCAGTACCAGTTGAACGACACTGCAGAACCGAGAATGAACTTTGTCAACACACTGAAAGAAGTATTTATTCATGGGCTAATGCAAACATATCTCTACAGTATGAGCCATAAATTCCGTACTATATATGTGCGTTCAGTTTGAGAAATGATTATGCACAGTAAAAAATTGTCTGTTCTGAACTGTCCCGAATGTTCCGGCGCCTATCACCCGCTTTGGGCACCACTGATTTCATAAGCTCATTCGAGTTTGCTCAACTGTAACGAGCAGTACATTCGCATTTCATTACTTTCAATTTGCGAAATATCTCCCAAACATACATCCATGTTTTCACGACGACATGAGATATTTCAAGTTCTAATGATAAATTAGAAAAATCCCTCAACTAAGATACTCTCAATGGCAAGGAAAAAATAAGCGATGTGAAATCGCAAAGTTGTCATCTTTTGTTCAAATGTTTCGGAAAGTTGTTGGCAAAATTGTTGCGGATATTGACTGAAATCGTGGAGAAAACTTCATAGGGTATCGGCAACTACAAAAATTAGCTGAATATCTTGGAGAAATCCTACAAAATAGTGGTAAAACTCGCTCCACACTCAGTGAGAATATAGTCATGCACGAGACCTTACGAGCGAAATGGCGTAAGAGCGGATACGAAGTGATGGAGGCAGAGTTGGTGTGGTAGAGGCGGCGGTAGCGGCGACGGAGGTTGAAGCCGGGCAAGTTTCGCTTGAGAGCGTGACGGGGGTGAAACGAAGGGTGGCATGCCACGGAAATAGAGAGGAAGAGACGGAGATAGAGGATGAGGAAGATGGAAGATTTGGCTATATAGATACGCGTAAAGTGAGCGACGACGAGCGAAAGTGAGGCAGTGTGAGAGAGAATGAATGAGCGAACGACTGAGGGACGCACGCGAGGGGATGAGCCAGAGTTGGAGCGATGGCAGAGTATTGATTTAGTGGGTTGCACCGTCTCCTTCTATATGTCTTCTCACCCGTTCTACATCTCGTATACGTCTCCGCATCTTCGCGTCGCACTGGCGCTGTAGTGCAAGATCGTTTCAAGTAAAACCCGTTGATGTCACACGTGAGAAATTGGTATTACACCATTGCAATATAATACCAAAGATGAGTACATTAATTGAATATTGGCTGATGATGAGAATGAAGAAAAAAAAACAAATCACTATCGACATTCCAATATCTTGCTCCGTAATTAATTACATCCATCAAATTAATTGGATTATTATACAGTTGTCACTCCTACGTATACTGAATACTAGGTTGAATGTAAAATTTGTATGTATATATAATATATAGTGGAATCTCTCAATGGTTGGGCACAACATCGATTTGGAACATGTAACAAGGTCACGTGTGTATCGGAAAAAAAGTTTCGAGTATGTGCGCGCAAGTAAATCATTCGGTTGATTAATCAGGTGTGGCCCAAAGTATATACTCATACAATTTATAAATGATAAGCATCATATTGTACCCGCACATTTCATTCGGATATTAATGTATATCATACGTATATCTACCTTTTGTATATTTATGCACGAAAAAGTTGGAAGAAACGTAAATAAAAAATAAGAAATAGTATAAATTAATTAATTAATCTTCACTCATATTGAATGTATCCCTGAAAACTGTTTGGAGGAGACTAAGAGGGATCGACCATGATACAATCTCTATACAGTTAAGAGGTGTTTACAACTCCGACAGTGAATCTGTGGGTAAGTGGGAGAGAAGATGGCAGTAAATATTCCTCGAGTCGTACTTCACACGACTGTTCGCCGCTCCTTCTTCCTCACACATTTCTCTTTCTCTTTGTCTTTTTCATTCTTCCGCCGACTACCCACTGATGGCTCGTTTTCTTTTCTCTCTATTTATATATACATGCATAGCACTCCAGTGCCATTTGCGAACTACCACCGTTATATACGTCCATTAGTTTCTATCAGGGCAATAGAAGTAAAGGGCCAATTCGTCCCTTTTATTTTACAATTTTTCCAATAACATCGTCTATTCTATTTGTTCGTGGCCCACATTGTAATGAATAATCAATTTCTTCCTACGCGTGAGCACACCAATACCTCTCGAATCCATGATAATTCCTATTTCCTCATCATATCACTCACTTTTGTGTGGATGCGAGTTTCGTTATTATTGAATATTTCAAGAATTCCATGTCTGAGAGACTCAGTTGGTGTCAACTGCGAACCGGCGGCGGTGAAATATCTACTGCGAAGTTACACTACAGATAAATGCGGTGAGGGTGGTTGAGGGAAGGCGAGAAAACAAAATTGAGAGAGTGAAAAGGAGCGATACCGATGGCGTCTATATGTATGGGTATGTAACACCACATAAACTTCTTCCGGGTGGAAAGGAAGATCTAGTAATACAAAGGTGAATACGCAGAGACAACCTAATCTGCTAATGGCAACTGGCGAAAAAAAGTTGGCAGTCTTATCGGGCTAATACCGACGGAATAAAAGTCTCATACCGACACCAATGAGGTAACGATCACATTTAACGTTACATGAAATTTTTTGGTACGTTGGAACTGCAGTATAGTCCGGCGAATTGGATAATACTGAAACCACGAAGACAAGCGCCAGGAGAGATGATTTTAATAGTCAAAAAATACGAGAGCGAACGGTCAGGATTTCAACAGCAAAATATTAGAAATTCTTCGTTCAACGCTGAACGGTGAAACCGCACTGGGCACATTGCCAAGTATCCATTAAATGGGATATGAAACACTGTGTGGAATCAATCTCATATCGTCCGATGTCGACAGTCAGAGGAAAGAAATTCCAATGTGATTAACTATTCAAACTCAAATAAATATTATGTATACATGAATAGTGAGAACAGAATCATTTGAAAATTTACAATCTCAAAAACCCGTAAATGTATTCATTCCCTTGCCTCATGAAATATTGATGAATGTTCACACGTAGAGGGAATAATCACAGATATGATAATCATCAAAAGAGTTAGATGTTAATGAAGTTTATGAGAACAGCTAAATACACTGGGTGAACAATAAGTCGAAGGGATGTGGAAGGAGTCGATCATTGTTTGTAAATGCGTTCAACGCAAATGATGCAGCTGTTTAGTGATATGTGTTTGTGGCCTGCAACAGGCAGACTTCACGTGAAATGAAATGTGTAGGCGCGGGAGACCTACATAGACAATGAGAGTTAGTTGAACAGAGACACTGCGAGAAGAGAGGATATATAACACGAGTATGATGAAGGATAGGAAAACGTATCGGTGATGGCGGCACGACCGATATATTCCACAATTCCTCTTTCTCCTCTCTGGGTGATGCCGCGCGTATAACTGGAAATGAAAGGGCAGTTTGGCCGATGGGCGATAATTCATTGGTGAATCGAACTGCTGCCAGCTGAATCGAACGGATCGTGCATGCACCAAACCCCGCGCTCGTCGCCCCAGGCAATGGGCGTCGCTGGTTCAAGGACACACCAATGGAAGATCCCACCAACGACGTATACATTATTTTTTTAGCTCTATTGATAATTTTATATTGATACAGCCAACACAAAGGATTAAAAAAAAATCTCATTCTTGTGTCAACACTGTCATTCATTGGAGAAAAAATATAAAAACAACTAATGAACGAAGAATAATGAGAAATGATGCATTTATCCTCACAACGATCTGCTGGAAATGAGAAAAATTGAATTGCTTAAGCATTCAAGTTGACGAGAGATTTTTTCTTCAGACATGTGCATAAACATGTTCGTTTTCCTTTTGTGACAGTATCCAAACATTTGGCCATGGGATATAGATAATGCATCCATGTATATAGCATTAACTTTTTAGTTATTGCGATTCGTGTATTCATGAATGCATACCGTAAATGGCCCTGAAGTTTTTGTTTGTGTGAGTTATATGAATACATGCATGGTCGGGGAAAAAGTGAAACTCAGTGGCATTGTTCCCCGGCTTTTTCCTGACTATGAACAAAAATAGGGACGTGGTGTCGGCCTCACGGTCGCGACCCTCCGGGACACAGCTATACGACTTTCACTGCTATAGAAATAAAAAGCTCTCTCTTTTCCTTTCTTTATTCACTATCCTTGTCCCATTCACGTTGGCATCGTGTTTGCCCCTCTTTCCAATGCGCCGAGTCCTACCGCTCGTCCCGGTACGGCGCGTTTACGTAAATCGGGAGCCCTAAATCTTCGGCATCTCCTCTCACCCGCCAACAACTAACCCCGAAGAAAGCATTATGCGGGGAAAACAAAGTTATGAGAAACGCATGGAAAACGTATCGTCTTTATTACCTGCTAGAAACTATATTCTACAGTGATGAAAAGATCGGAAATGAAACCTCCAGATATTCATATACATAGGCATATACATTTATGCATGTGTATATATTATTTTTCGGGAAGTAAATGTAATAAACGATCGTGTCGGTGACATCCAATATTTGAATGTCCCATGCGTCTTCATCAGGCATTTCTCGTATTTTTTCAATAAACCAATACATTCACAATCGAATTTATATTAATTATTTTCGATGATTAAAATCTCCCCAAATTTCAATAAACTCCGAATTTTTACGGTTTTAAATAGTGAGGAGAAGTCTCATCGCATTAATAGGAGACTCTAGCATTATGCAACAGGAGAGCGTCCGTTTCCATAACGCGGTTTATTTCAGCAAAGACCATATTCTCTGGCACAACTTATATGGACACCCCTGAATCGTCCATCAAGAGTTTCTAACTGAGACTGTACATCGCTCGTTTCCCGCTACAATCCACCCTCTTCTCTTCCTCTCATCCTCGCGTCGCCCTTATTGGGAGTTCTAGAGGGGACGGTAAGGGTCGGTTCAGCTTGAAGCGTAGCTGAAAAAAAGGGCGGGCAGTCAGCGTGAAACGAAATATGAGATTTAGATATTGTCCACTGACACGTTTCTCTACTTCCATTTCTATTTCACCGTCTTGACGAACATTCTCAAATACCGAAAATTTATGAAGTATGTTTTATACAGGCAGCAGATGACAGGCGGAAAAGCTGGTTCGATTGTTCGAGGAACAAACCTACAGCCAATATAATAAAAATGAGCAAACTCTCAAGATATTCATTGCATATATTTTTTACCACTATCGGTAATCCCGAATGCACAGAGAAGGAAAGAAAGAAAAATAATTTCCTCAAAATTTAATCAATTTCCTCTTAACCATCGAACTCGAGAGTATGACAAAACTTTCTCTGTTGAAAGTTAGTTGAGAGGACATTTTTTCCCACACAATGTTAACGTTCGTCTGGCTAGTCAATGAGAATATCCTCCCCCTTAGAAGATACAGTTCGGGCATATACACTTGAGAATTGTTACTTTCTGAAAGAGTAGGAGCGTAAATATTCGAGTTGCTCGCAGAATTAGCTCATCCAATCAGGCAAAACATTGGAAGGGCGGTCTTAATTAAAATCCTCTTTCAGTTGAATCGCTTTGGTTACGATATGCTAAGATGCGCACTGGTCGTCTAAGATTCGAGTAACCCAGACTTTGTAAAGTACGCGATGAGTAAGAAGTTTCCATCCATACGAACGATTTATTCGTTGAAGAAACATGGAACCTTATCTACGCAAACAATCTACACGATAATGTTCCACAGTTGCATAAAAATTCAGATTGTATAGCGTATTGTTGAATGATTTGTAAAAAAGAAATACCAACTGTTAAAATGCATTTGTTGATTATAGTTTCATAATAACAAAAATATAAAATATTGATTCTACTGATAGGTAAATTGTGTACGATAATATTCATTATGATGGGGAACAATCTGAGAGGATTATTGGTCTTCGGGCAGAATCACGGTGTACAAAGAGGTGAATCGATACATAAGTGGTACTATAAATCTCAATCCAAAGTTGATCGAGCCTATATTTACTCTATTATCCAACGATCGTTTCAATTTTTTTATGGGGCAGTTTATGTTCAACTCGAATAATTGTTGTGATCCCGAGTACCGATATAATGCCTCATAAATCGCGATGCCACACGCTGTAAAATCTCATAATGGCGCGAGAAGGACACGCGTAGGTCAGTGCCGCGTGCACATAGGGGCGGAAATATATACTGTGCGAAGAGTTTCACGTCTCAACCATCACGTGGCAGCAGCAGAGTACTTGCTACCCTTCTGTCGACATGACGTCGCGACGTCGACGTACTGGATATTACTGCAGACGCCATCTGTCGTCGAACGTGTGCACTTCATTTTGCCAACGGGCTTCCACTGTTTGCTGATAGAGGGCTACATAATAGTTCGCGCGAATGTCGTTCGTTTTTCAAAGTTATTTCCTAACCTACTGAGGAAATGAGACAGAAAAAAAGGATATGTTATAGTGAAAATGATAATAAGCTACTATCAAAATCAAATTGCGTCTAAATAATTCATGCAATACATAATATTCCTGCTCATGACGTTCCATTGATTTTGAATTGCAAACGTATTTTATCACGCGACCTTGAAGATGGGAAACATTTTTTCCCACTCGTCCCTCAATAAAGCGTAATAATCTGAGTACGTGCGGAGAGGCACTAGTTGAGAAACAGCATTCATTTTATTGAGAGGTCGTATTCCTTAATAGTAGTCGAATGGGACGTCATGTCTTCTGGTTGTAAACGCCTCATGTTTTTTACATACTACTGGACTCCTGATTTACGGGGTCCAATACAAACAACAAAACCCAACCACATGGCTTTGGACAAGCACCTTTGCTGCAAAAAAATGTGAATTGCTACAGTATGCGCTCGGAATGCACCAATAAAAATTACAAACCATCGACCTGAACATCGGAAGATGGGTAAAACACATGTATTCTTTCGAGAACAAATTTCCTATTTATTATGCTCTTTAATATCCACAATATTCTATAAATATCTTTCCCAAGGAGCCATCGTCAATTGATTAACGTCACGCATGAATTTACATTGTATCACTAGACCGCGTACTTTCGTTACAATAGATACGAGGAATCAAGTGCAATTGCCTGAGATAGCGCAAGTAGAACGCACATATTTTCTTGATAACATACCATTATAAATGAATCGTCACAAAAACCTCCATTCTTCGTGGACTCTTTGTTTATAACTAGACAGAAAAGATAAAGTTCATATCAAAGTTATGTCGATTCGTTGGAGAATCACAAGGCAAAATTGGACAGTCATCATATAATTGATTTTCCATTCCAAAATTATAAGTTTTTCATGGAAAATTCAAAATTACAAAATTTTACTTTCCATCTGTTAGTTACTCTATGAACTGAAACGATCCATCTAGTGACTGGAAAATTGACTTTTTTTATCATTACATTGGAAAATTAGTTCAAACTAGTAAGTTCAGTATATGCCGCAAAAACTCGGACATTCAATTAATATTCCTTCACCGGGTATTCCACAAGATAATTTGGTATTCATGTGAACATCCTGCAATTGTCGTGTGATGCAGATGTTTTGTAGTTCATGTCACATGAATTCGTATGATCAAAGAAATATCTGCAAATAAATATTCCCATCATCGGATAAGTTCGAGGCACATGACGTTTTATCAAAATGATATTTGCGGGCAATAACTCCGAGACTCGAATTCATATCACTCTCATTCCTAAAGCAGTCGAGAATAGTTTACACTGAATACAACTCATATAGGACGGGGTTTTGTTGTCTATGAATTTTGGAACGAAAGTAAATCACACTAGAATTTCGTGGATCTAGATGATGGGTCATGATATTAGGTTTCGCGGTATTTTTTACCATATGAAGAGTCCCTCATGAAGGTGCTCATGTGAAATTCAGAAGATGAACGGTAAAACGTTCCGACAATCATTGCGATATAACTGGCGTGAAAAATCTCAGCAATGTTTATTTTCTATTGACAAACGAAAGTCATTAATTAATCGCACGTTTGTATCACCACTGGAAGTCTTCATGAGAAACCTGATGTGAGGTGATTATTTCAGGAAAAGACTTCGATCATGACTTTTATAGTCTCTGACGGAATAAAAGAATTTGCGCTGAGTTTATGAATTGAATTCATATTCATTCGAATCATGGCTGTATTTCTCTTTTATAGATCACATCTGTTTCCGTAATGCTTCAAATTCATGTCAGGTATGTGATAAAGTTTCGAGATTTCATCAAATGCTATTTACTGTATGTGAGTCAGACTCCTGTTAGCTTTCATATGAAGTTGTTAAATAAAACGAGAACATAAAACTCCGAAAGGTTGTCGATTTTCACAAAATTCACAATCTCTTTATATCATGCAAAAGCGTCTGAAATTATTTTTTTCCTCCTCTCGCAAACTCGTCATCATACTAGTCAATGTTACACAACATTCATCCCCTATTTGCATAAATCCCACTTCATACTGTTTCATTTTTTGTCTATACAGTGTTGAGAATAACTCTTGGTGTTTTTTTATTATGATCATTGTACAAATTTACTTTATCGGATACCAGAGCGACAGTGAGAAATCGGTGTTTTGGCAACAAAATAATAAATGAACTACATAAGGGAGAAGAAAAAAGAGGAGAAAATCTGTGAGTTATGTGCCTATTTCGGTTTATAATCTGCACTTATGGGTTGTTCTCGCGTTGGTGTGGCAAATATTATGGAGGCCGAAACGACCCAAACTGGCAGCCAGGGGCGTTATGAAGAATGATCCCAAGCGGCCGCCTCATTATCCGTCAACTGTCAGACGTCTGACCAATCCAGCTCTGTGGAATAACAACCAAACCAACCACCCACAGCCTCAAGGGCAAACGATATTCCTCTATTATGTTATAGTTAGTTTTATACAACAAACAGCATAAATATATTTTCATCTAGATGAGTATCGAATTCAGAATGAAATTAATAGAATTACCATTGAAATTGAGAGAGTTATTTGGATGCTCCAGTCCCAATGAGGCATAACGATATAGAGCATAACATTGGAATTCGCCACAGAATTGGCTATTAGAAAGCAAGTGAAGAAGAAAAGAGTGAGAGGGAGTTGACACTATGCGATTCTTCGTATTTTGCCGGCACGTCAAGATTGCCACGAGGCTCACCGATTGCTCCTCTATCTTGGGTACTGCACTCGTTCTCTCTCTAACAGGTTTACCGAAAGATCGGTATTCTTGACGTGAGTCGCGACACACGTTCACAATTACTACGAAACCGTAGTCATCTATTATAGAATTCTCGGAAAGTAAATCGTTCATTGTACATTTGTACCCGTTTACATATGTGCTATATTATAATTTTAGTAGTAAAAAACAAGTTTTATTCCATCACATATGTCGAAATAAATTAACATGCAGACTATGTTATCGCATATGACTTTAACACGCAATTTTATTTTATACGTGCAATGTCACCGCCAGAATATTTTGCAAAAATCATTACAGTTCACGGAATTTCATATGAAGCCATACTCTACCTTCTTCAAAATATTGGACATCATTTCCATTCGATTTCTATATTGAAAGGAAGCTTCAATAGCCGATTTCCACTGTATCAATCACGAAGAGGTTTATGAATACTTCCCAAGAAGAAAATTTTGATTTTTTCTGAGCCTTTCTCAAGGCGACACATATATGATCCATTAACAGTTGGAATTGATACCAATTCACATAAGAAATCAATCAATGTGTCACTTGGACAAGTTGAAAAAGGGTGGAATGCTTGGCTATGTTTTCCTCTGCGAAGAATTTCCTATCGCCGTATATTGAACGTTAAACGAGATTCCACTTCGCGGAATATCACGAAACAAAGAGAATAGTCAGGGACAAACGAATGAATATCTTCTCTGATGTAGTGCCGTGGAATCAACTCGACATAGGTGAAATAGAAGGATAAGAAGAGAGAATATATAGAAATATGTGAATGTGTGTGAATACACATGTGTATATATGGGATACGGAATTTCACTGAGTTGGCCGTACCGACATTTCTCAATGTGTGACACCATTTGTTATGGTATCATTCGCTATGGTTCATCGTAAATCGGATAAAAACTTCAACTTCAACATAATGATATATAAATTTTTTAACAACTATGATATTGTTCTAATAGTGTTCATCCAACAGAATTTGATCACAATTCATAGTTCAATTCTTATCCGTTCACAATGTTTTTACTTCTCATTCAATTAGAGAACTATGGCAAAAGCACTCACCCATCTCTGAAAGCCATCAAACATCTCACGATCCCCTTTTTTCGGTAATGGAGAATGCTTTTAGCTTTCGGTACAAGCTTGTAACATTCTCACTGATGCTGTTGAAATGAACGGTTGAAACAAACAGCAAGCTCCGAGACATTACGTTTCACTAGCACGAGCACGTTTGTGCCTGAACCGAGGTTACTGGGGAGGAAGGAAAAACAAGGTAATACCTGAAACGCTATCGAGTGACCTGATATATCGTGGAATGAAAAAAAGTTTGTTTCACTTCACTCACATTCGTTCCCACTTCAAGTATGCTGGATACTCATGTATAGTTCCATAAGACCATGCCATATAAAGACCCGTGCATGAATCATCAAGATGGTTTTCGTCCCAGGATTTGATGCACTCCAGAAAATTTATTGAAATTTACTTCTACATGATTTGATTAGAACCATATACGAGTCCGATTTAGCCTACTATTAAAACTCTCAACAGAAATAAGTTTTTCAGTCTAAAATTGCTCGCAAGAATTTAAATCTCAGTTGTCGCGGTTGTAGACATTATGATATACAACTTTTGGAGCGGTCGGATATTACATAGATGGCTCCATTACCAGACAGGTGGAAAAAACGTTTTCACAATTGGATTAGTTACACACGATTTTGAGGTAAAAAACAGTTTTGGAAAATTTCACCGGAGAAAACTTCGAATCGTCAATGTAATTCTTGTTTCTGGTCCGAATCTGGTAAACAAAATCATTTCCGCGAGGGATACTACGGGACGATGGACGAAAATGAATGAAATACTATAAACATCTTGAGATGTATCGAGGTGTCCACGTAATAGTGTTCGACGCGATTAACAAAGTATCAAACCCGTAACAATATTCATTATTATTCGTATTTTTCACATCACGTTGTTGGGCTTTATGTAATAATCGATGTCTGATCCGACATACGTGTCCGCACGTGTTCAACGTTTGAACGAGAGCCAGTCAATATGCTCCTCCTGTCTTGCAGCACGTGAAACTCGCGTAGTCGGTAGTAGCAATTACAAATCGCGTGATTGGCGGCCATAACTCGTGGCGACGGCGGCGGCATCGTGGCGCTCCCAACTAATGCCCGCCAAGGTAGCTGGCCTGGAGAAAAAGAAGAAGAATTTGCACATACTGGTATATTCACCCTTCCATTTCTCACATGTGGGCCAAAATTCACCTGGCTTGCAGACTGGTCGCGCGTCCGACCGATACATAACATACGATGTTTTTTGAGGTATCGAATATTCATTGTAAAATAGGAACTTATGAGATATTGAATCTTTCACATCCGATAACTATAACAATAACATTGCCTGGCCAACCTGAATGCAGAACCAACGTCTAGTTGTCTACACACTCTAAAAACTTATTATACTCGATATATTCAAGGTGTATGCCACAATAATGGTATTCGTGGAATTAGCTCCCGTGCTCGGCTGTTTATATGTTTTTGACGTGGCCAATACGGAAATCAACATTGCCTCAGCCGACAAATATACCAACGATAATTATCAAACTCCATTTGGGAGTAGACAATAATGATAATGATTATATTGGTGTAGGAAGGTAGGCGGCCGCGCAGGAATAAATTACAGGTTTACCTTGCCGCGTGCAGTCAACACACACCGCGAATACGCTCGTTCGATAGATGCGTATCGGACTCTTCCGTGCTGGGTACATACACGATATCGCATACACACATATATATGGTTGTACTGAGAAACGAGGTGGCGCCAACACGCAGCTGCCCGTTTCCGCACTTTCTTACTGGCCTATACACACAATCAATTTTTCTGCTTCTCACTCTTGTAGTCGTTCTGTTTGTCACATTCACTCTCATGTCTCTCCTTGATGGACATCTCTCTGATTCGTTCGAATTCTCTCACTTATTCGCACATGCACGAAGAAATTATGCGCTCTTGCCGCTGAACACGGCATATTGACTCAATTAGTTGATGCGGTTGATAACTGAGCACATCTGAGCAGAATCTATCCTAGATGAACATCAATTCATGAATTTTACCTACTAGAACAGCACTTGAACTTCGGATGCTATCATGAAAGGTAGGTACATTCCATGTTCACAACAGATTATTTTTACGTAGAAAACATGGAGTGATTATTGGGTATGAAGTTGGCCTGATTCACTGTACATTGAGTAGAATAGCCTGAATTAATGATGTGTCGCGATATTTTCTCGCTCGACATATTCTGTATAGTGTTCGCACAAACGTCTCATTATGCGATTGTTGTTTGTTCGCAAGTGCGAATAAGATAACGTGCGGGCTTAAATCGTGAGAGAGCGCGTCAAGATAGTTTGGTCTCGCTCGTCTTCTTGCGGGACCCTTGGTGAATCCACCATTTTCATCTGTCCTTATTCATTCTTCACAGCGGTCTTATAAATATATCCTTGAATATTGTCGTCTCTCTCGCCAAGCGCACTATGTCGGATTCACATCGCGCGGTCTCTCGCGTCGTCCAGCAAAGATTGTCGCGCGATTAGTCCAAGACCCCGATGTCACGGTGGAAGATTCATTGCTTTTGCAACTCAGCCGTTATATATACGTACAAACGTACACGCGTTTATACACACGCTCCATGGACCGTTTATGTGCGGTAACGCCGTAAGTGCATAATCGCCGATCACATCTGCTTACACTTTGCGTCAGACCCCAACACCTTCAACACTTTATACTCGTCTCGGTCGCACACCTTCACTCACATCCACACCCGCACATATTTTTATTCATTTGCGTATACATTTTTACATACAATTTTGCGTTCATGCAAAACATTCATAGATATTCGAGACGTTACAACGAATGCCCGCGGTGAAACTGTTCTTCCGGAACCATCTATCACTTTTCTTCTGTTTTCTCCCTAATTCTTCCTTTTTTTCTATCTTGTTGAAGATATAGAGGAGATGAGAGTGATCACGAGGAAAAAATACATCTATATAGCGGTCTGCATTTTTATTATAAGAATTATGCAGCAACAAATAGACTTTTCGTGATCGAATGAAAGATTTTTGATCCCGAAATTTATGAAAATCGGTATGGGTATATATATATATACATATATATATATGCACGCAGTGATAGAGAGTGTTTCATGAAATGTTCGTTCACCGCGGATGCGAATAGGAGCAGTGTATGCACTCTCTCAAGTATAAGCGAAAGGTAAACATTCTCACCCTTGTGTTTCGCGAATAAAAGTGGCAACCGCGCGCATCTGTAATTGCGGAGACGTTTGTATGGTAACACGATGGCAGTTCTATCGCTAGTGTCGGGTGATAGTTTGAAAGTTTAAAATGGACTCAACAAAAATTGATATCCCAGTTTATATGAATTCTGAAAGAGATCAAATAAACATGTATACATTTTTGTAAATATATATCTGTATATGGATATTCTCGTATAGGAAAAGAGCAAATGCTGAAACTACATTGTGGGGGAAAATTCAATGAAACGTAGTACGAGCGTTGGATGATTCACCGCGGCTCATTACTCAAACAACTTTTTACTTTAATCACATTAATGAAGCATTAAATCTCGCCGCGTGTTTTACAAGTTGACGGTGTGTGGCCTATCTCAGCAGCTTACGTTGACAAGGATTTCACAAACGGCTCGCGCAAAAGCAACACCGCTGGCCTCCAGCTACCTTCCTTATTATTCTCATCCGTCACACCACGACCAACCACTGTCCATCTACCTCCTGCGATCATCGCTAATAGCACCACTTCGTTTTAACTGGTTTACACCTGTATTGTATCTCAAACTCATCATTACTCTCATTCTTTCTCTGCTTCTTTTTACAATATTTTATGTACCTAGACGAACAGCGCCCCATGATCATTCAAATACAAACGCAACTTCATCCGGAATATATATATATGTACGTTACGTCATGTATTGGCGTAACGTACTTGAATCGCTTTTGTCAACATTTACAATTAGGGTATGCTGAGCACAAATTTTCTGCTGTTAAAATGAAGTGAAAGCATAATTTCCCTACTTTGTAATTCATTTGCAAGTAATCACAATAGAAACTCGATTGCCATTTTTCGATTACTTTCAAGCTCCATTTCGGAAACCTCTCCCACAATGGAGTACTCGATAGTGAATTAGTGTTAGTGTGTGTTAGGCTGAACTCCTCGACAAAAATTTGTTTGAACATATTCTTGATCGACGATGCGGAATCCATGCAGATCAATCAATAGAATCAGATATACTCCTCATATCAAGACGTATAATTTATTGTAAATGAATATCCAATCATTCGAAGACACATAATTTCCTTTGACGAATCTATACCCGCCAAAATGTGTGTTCTCCATAAGGACTGCCTCCCACTAATCACTTAACACTACATTCTTTCCAAACGTTGGAAAACTTGGAAGAAAAGGGAGGGGCTACTGTGTCACCTTCACGAATGTTGATATATATTTGACAGCGTGACGCTTCAACATAGATTGAGATAACGATCGATGAATTGTGTTTTCTTCCAATGTTGATTAAATATTAATGCATAGAATACATTTGATTATATTGTAATTTTCGTTCAAAGCTTACATTATGTCGGAAAAGGTGAATGTGTACATGTGGGATGCGACTCTCGTGGCAATGCAACATCACTTACCTGAAACAATGAATAACAAATAATTGAAAAATATATGTATTGGTGGCCATGGGTCACATGAAGGTAGAGATTTAATTTATATCAGTTTCACACATGGTATTCATTCGAGCTTTCACTGTACGAATGTTTATGTAGTCGCCCACACACGTTTTGTAACACATACGAAGGGATTGCGCGCGATTCTATACCATTTTCCAGCACCCCATCATCATCCGTATATTATAATCATCAGACCCATTCTACATTCCATATAATGTTATGTAATATCAATATGGAACTTGAGAAACAAGAATGATGTCAAAGAGCCGAAAAATGCTATATCAATGGCAGAATTATGATTGACCCTTTGTGATAGTTGATTGTTTTTAAATGTAACCCACCGACATTGAGGTTAGTGGTGCTCCCGAATCTTCATGGAATTCGAATTTCAGCTATCTCACTTATGTCGCGATTTCACATTGGGATTTATGCACGGGTGGTTCCTCGCCACGTGGTGTTGTGTCAAGAGACACGCGATGGGAGTGCGTGTAGACATTCTCTCTTCATCGCTATGCACTCGCGCACTCACTTGGAATCATCAGAAAATTTGCAATACGCTCATAATAAATGGACACATTACGTTTATTGAAAAATGAATACGCAATTTACGGAAATTAATTCAGATAGGATAATTGGAAAACAACACATTTGAATTAATCACATAACAAGTGCATGCAGCGAAACAAAGCCGACACCATACACCTTACTCGCCGCAAGCCACCGCATAAATATTATAGAACGACGAGACCTTGTGATGGTCCGTCGGCATTACCCGCCGAACCGTCACGAGAATCCTCGTGGTAGGGGCTTTGGCAAGGGTGTAGTGGGATCGTGAGGGACCAAAATCGTCGGAGAATGAAGAGTTGTGAGAGAAGTGGGGAAGAGCGGAGGCTACGTTACACGTTACAACACGGTGGCGTGAAACACAGAGAAACGGTGGAATGATCGATGGGATTCTGCGCCGTGGCTGGCATTACAACCGACTCCCTCCCTACTATTGCCACTATGGTGCACGATTCACTCGGGTCGACACACTCTAGGGTTGTCCTCCCCACTACCAATAACTCCACTGTCATTTTAACCAATTGGTGGGGAGCGCGCACGTGGGTACCAGCAATGAGTTTCCCAATATTTCACGTAGATGGCGCCAGAAGAGAAACTCTTGTGGCGGCATCGAGTGTCGTTTCATTCAAGTTCCAAGTGATGCGGGATTTCAAGGGCACCGAAGCCAACGATGGGTAATATAATTACCGCTATGTTTCTGTTCACGAAATTCAAAGTATGAACAAAAATGAAAGTATGCGCATTATAGAATTGACCAGGTGATATTCTGCATTCGAATTCCATTCATTCGATGTGGATCAATTATATAACGAAAATCCACTGTAAATATTATTGATACAACTGACGATATTGGTGGACTTTAAATTACATATTATTCCACGAACGGTTTAATTGTGAGTTAGAATTGCAAATTCGCATTGATAAAAACGGAAGGACATTATAGTGTATCGCGATTGCTAATCATCCCATCCATATGCAACTCACGAATGATTATCCGAGTGGAGGAACATGCAAGACCATTTTTTGTACGAGTGTTTGGAATTAAGTTTAGTTAGATGACACCTCATGCGCACGCGCCTACAAAATTGAAACGCGTCAAGCATCCGCAAAAGTTCGAGAGACCACCCAAGTCCCAAATCCACCTGTAGATAGATGCAAAAAAGAAAGCGGCTATCGATCCATTGACAGTCATGGTAAGATCATGCGTTCACTATGATATATTAGGACGAAGATGATATACTGTTGGAATGATGAAATACATGATTGACCAAACATAAATTTTGAAGCAAATCTATATGATTAATCATAAATTGATTTCATCCATTCCGTACATTCATCGGTGGTTATTTAATGATTATGGTATGAGCATGAGTTCACATCCACATGCATATACATCAGTGTAACAATGTAAAACTATCCCGGAGCACGATAGTGTAATTAATCAATATAGCACCATCAACCCTCTTCCTCCTCAAGCCGGGTGTCTTCTACAACAACCTGCCCTCCCATGCACAACCTCATACCCGCTCTCTTTCATCCCTCTGCATGTATATCCAACCCCAATTTCAAGTCGGGCAGATCGCAGGGAGCAATAATGCTGTATAGGAGTATACGACGCAGAAGAGACAGAAGAGAAGAACGCACCCTTATAACAAGTTTCTTGCTCATCTTTTTCGTTCAATAACTCTCCATCCAAGATGGCCACCGCGGCCGTCCCTCATTGGCTGGGGGTGAGGTGGTCGCACGAGCTATATACCATTCGGTGGAGGTGGTTCTTCATAGGGTGGTATGAGGGGGGTTGGAAGCAGTCACGCCATCTATCTTTCGTTGCCTTGGCTCGGCGTAACATAAGGCAAGATAAATTGCGGGATCTCCCGGGTTCTTGAACCTTTCTGGCAAATTGCATAAGAATATCTACCGGCCTTTTTCTCTCCTCCAACTTCTCTTCTTCGCCTCCTTACACATGGACCGCTCGACCATTTCTCTCTTTATCCCAGTTCGCTTCTTCGCGGCACCAATGGAATTGGAATTAACTCGAATAAATCACCCTCGTGGTTCTGCAACACTATGCGTCCCGCAAGTAGTTCTTTCACTATATATCTTATCTACGTCTTGAACTACGCCACGGTCAGACTAGTGAGTGAAAGGAAAAAGAGAAAGTAAGAGAATTTCCTTTCATTCCAAATGATGCTGGTATCAAATGGAATTTAATTCTGCAAAAGAGCCCGAGCTGTGCACTTATAACATGTCCTCATGATGTATAGATATATTCGTAGCAGTACATGTCACGATATTTTAGATTGTGAACAAAAGTAATAATTTAATGAAATCGACAGTTGCCGCAGATATTGCACAATTTTCGAGTCTACGAGTAATTGTAAAAAAATGGAATAGTTCAATTAATCAAAATGTATATTCCAGTATCCAAATACATGAGAAAATATCACGGTCAAAGCATGACATGCTGTTACATGCATTGATAAGCATCCTGATCATCATGTCATAATGTTAACACCAATTGAGGAAATTATTGTTTGGAGTAATCGAGAATGAGCGATGGGTCGAATGTACACGTAGATTCTCTCACAGGAATGAACATTAAATTATAGTTACTAATGGTTATTTGAGAAGCTATAAAACACTCACGACATCTGACGGAATTCACGAGAACAAACGAAACATTTACAGAGTAGATTACAGGGACGAGAGAGAAAAAGACAGAGTGAAATGCGTGTGCGCGCGCGTCTCACGGCCCATTGATCGGAAGAACCTATGGCTCGTAAAATTGGTTGGATGTGAAGAATATACGTTGTGATATATTTTTTTGATGACACTTTGGAATATTTTCATGACGATAATCTCATTTCAAAACGTAATATTACTGAATTTATCCAAAATCTCAAGAGATTTTGTATCTTGTTCTTTGTGTTATAACAATTTATAATTTGATGTAACCATATCTTGTTCAATCTGATGGGTCACAATCATTGATTTGAATCTAGATTGATATTTTTTTCGTGTTATTGTATAGACCACTAATATAGAGTGATCGATTATGTGATAGAATGAACCAGTTGGTACATTGTGCGAGGTCAGTGAATCCGATGGCAAGCAAAGTTTACGATTTGTTTGCCTCAGTAACTGGGTGATGGAGCCCGGTTATATAGTCGTGGGTATGCGGAACCATGTGATCATGGCCATAAACGCGCCTGTTATGCGCTCGTAAAGCGGGGAATTCCCTCGTGTGCCACGCGGCAGGCTCCTCGCAGTCCCGTGCCTCGTAAAACTTTCGTTTTACGATTGCTACGTATTGCCGACTGGGCTGCCATCAAGCGGTGACACTGCCAACCATGATAGTCTACTATTACCACACTATCTTCCTCCTCAACCCCACGTGTTATTTTGTTCGTATACAGCCATTCATCAAAGATATGTATTCACTCCGGTCTCCTCGACTAATTTCCGTCACGACTAATATACTAAATGGCCATTGATGCATATCACAATCAGACGGAACAATGCAACATCAATGACTCCTGGATGGTCATTTTGTACCATCATATTCGTTCAACAGAGACTTTCCCATAATTTTTTCAAGACAACCAATGATCGTCAATTCAAATGGATTATCAAAATGAAGTGGTCAGTGTAATGGTACTGCAAAAATGTATAGCAGTAGGGGTTAACCGTGAATATCGTGAATTCACCGTAATGGGACAGGTAGGCAAACAGTTGTTTCGCTTACACAAAGCTATTGCATCACTAATACATCACACAAATGCCCATAATACGACATGTGTGACGTCAGCATTCACGCATGACACGAGTGGATGACGTAACTAGGAGAGTGCCATCAGCCATGCTGAGTAGGGGGAGGAAGAAAAGGGAGCCATTATAGAAGGGGCGCGACTAGGTTGAATCCTCCCCACCGACCGGCCCACCGTAGAAACAGCTGTCAGCTGCGTTGAGTGTACATATATATATATATAT
>JABMBR010011574.1:0-39436 GCA_018881525.1 Meteorus sp. PSUC_FEM 10030008 | reverse complement strand
GGGGGGGGGAGAGCACGCGATGTTAGCGGATACGACGCACGAAAGTATGCTACTGTGTGGATTGTGCTGATGGAGCGAAGTGAGAAAGTCTGCCACGACTATCCAGATACAACCGTATAAGGAGCGCGCGCAAATATCAGGCGAGCAGAATTACATGGAACGCTCATGTGAGCTCCTTATATTTCATGTTCGCTTAATATCATCACCACGTGTTTTGATGAGGCAATTTAGGCTCCATATTCTCAGCACATCTAATTATAAGTGCAAAATCTCAACAGCAGATATCGCTCAAATGACTGGTCGGGCATTGACTAAAAATCGCCATTATTATACAACATTCGCGCGTTTTTTTTTCTCGATCCCCTCAATTGAGATTTTATGACCATTCGAATCTTTGTATAATCGATGGTATTTTTGCGAGGAAATCCAATTGTTAAAATTTTTGTTATTGGCCCAATAATTGAACATGTATGAAGTAATCAAATAAAATTTAATGTTTTCTTCATCGCCAAGGTTGATGCTTGAGAATTCACAGGAGATATCGTGCGGCAACTGCAATGATCAGATGGATTCATCCGAATATTTAATTTCGAACGTTAATTTTGAATGAAGCAAACAGATCAAAAATTTTTATTTTTCAATCTCCAAAACTGAAATTATCAGCATATTTTGATTGAGTGAAATTCGAGACTAATTGAAAATGATGAATCAACAATTTTTATATCATCACCTCGCATGAATTTCCGTTATTTCTATCAATAAGTCAGAGTCTTACTATGAGATAAGAATATAAATCATGAATATTGGCTGAAAATTCGACGAGTGTTAAAAGCGTAACACATATTTAATAATTCCTCAAGTAATTTCTCATTAGATCCTCATGGAACGTGATAAATGATGAAAACATCAATGTGGTCAACAGAAGAAACTGCTCATCATTGTAAAACCAAATTTTCTGTGTATGTTGGAATTCTGTTTTGGGAGGAGTTGATCGACATATTTTATTAGCTATAATGGAAGGGAGCACACATATCTATAGAATGTCTTGAATCCAAATATATATATAAACACATCTATAGTAAATATCACATCTTCTCTACGTTTCATAATCGCCTAATATCAATACGTCGACTATAGAATGCACGTGGGCCTATATATTAACGTAAATATAATGATAATTATAGGGTATCATACGGCACAACGCAATACTAAGAGCATTCATCATTCCGTCTTCCCTTCATAGATATAATTGATCTTCATCGAAAAGATGACCTTTTGTGTAGAGTAAAACAAACACAGTTGAACTTCGACTAAATTCAGCTGGGATTTATAAACTCCATCGTATTTATTAAAATTCATATCCTCGTCCATTCCTCTCATGGATATTAATCAACATTTAAAGTACACCATCACTCATGGAAAATTATCAGCATAACTACAAATAGATTTTCTTTTCTGCTATTATCCGAAGATATAGAATTCACCACATAGGCGCGAATGCAGACGAACTACTTTTAATGACTCATGAAAAGAAAAAATAAATACAATTAACATTGACATTGCTCAATATTCTGCTATGGAAGAGGAAAAAAAAAGTGGCGGGTAATAATAATCTTCATTAAATATGCTTGCCTGATAATGAATCCACGGAATGCGGAGTCCTCGTGAAGGCATTTCATCCAACTTATGTTAATTTTAACCTCTTGGTCATGCGGGTCATGCGATGCCATGTCCGTGTGATGATTCCATATAGAATACATTGGATATATGTTACAATAACGATAGTATTCTAGTGAATATATACGTGGTTGAACGCAGCGTATTTATATACATGTGTACACATGGCTGACATTCGCTGAGACTCCTCACCTGCCCATCAAAAGACGTAAAGTCATCCACATTGGCTAACCGAGTATTAGGAGTGAATAAAAGCAAGTTGGTATTTGTCAGAGCAGCGCTCTTCGGCTCATAACCTCAATGTCATGTCTCATATTCACTTCCAATTCATAGTACCCTAGTAATTCCTTGGCGAAATGTGGACGCCTTTCGGGAACAGTTTTTCTTTGCACCCTGAAGTACCGCCTCATGCGCGGCCATTCAACTTCGGAAACGAATATCAACTGTATAAAACTCAAAAGGTGAAATTATATGCATATATGTATACGTCTATCGACAGAACTTGCATTACGTAGGAAAGGAATTAATTCATTCTTATATTCCTATACGTAGAAAGATAATATCGAGATTCAATAATTTTTTCAATTAATCGGTCGCGAAATGGCATTGATGATGTACAGTTCAACAATAATATCTTAATTGTCCGCAAAATACTTCCACAGGTGCTAGGAAAACTTTTTCTCATTGATTTTGCTTCATCAAGGGACACTCAATGAAACGTTGCCATAGCAATAACAAGAATGAAATTTCACCTCCAAAAAAGATTCAATTCCTATTCAAAACGGAAGAGTCACTACCAATAACTGGACTCGAAAACCGCAATGTTGGTTACTCTGATTTTCCCGAAACATTCATGTATCGGCAAAGTAGTGCGTCACCTTATCGGTGATGATAAGCATTTGGAAGGGAAAAGAGGATAAAAGAGGAGACAAATCATTCAGAAATTAATTGCTAGGAAAAAATACATCTAATAATCTCTATTCTATTCTGATATAATGGAGTTATTTTTGTGATGTATTAAGTTTTACCCATCGGCCGAATATTCCATCCGAATGCAAAGAGTGATATGACAAAGACACTGCTCACATGTATGGCGAAGAATTGGCAAATGATTTGGAGCTCATCGTACATATAACTGACAGCGCTGAGCAGTCTTATTTTAACCTCTCACGAAAACTGTATTGAGCATTGGATTAAAATTAAACGCCAAAGGCGTGTATACATAAAATATTACATATAATTGAATTAATTATAGTACAACATAACCTAATACACAATGGTAAATCTCATATTTTACATATAATTCACATTGATAACAATGATAATGGATTGTCAACCAACTCTTCACTCAATTTTCGGAATGTATAACCTATAAATATCGTTATTTGATTTTTCAGGACGTATTTTTAATGATTAGACGAAAAAAAACTACAATTTTTACCGATGCTAAAGATAATACGACTGTATTGGAACTCAAAAAAATTATTGAAGGTAAGCATGAATTAGAGAAATATTACTATTGTCGTTGTCGATATGTGTCGTGTATTCATATTAATAATAAAATTAATAGAGACACTGCCAGAAAAAATAATGACTAAGCAATAGTACATTGGAAGACTTTTGTCCGAGAATGGTCACATATCAGTTGACAAATAGAGGAAACAATATTGTCCATGCTAATTTAATATCATCGAGATGTCCTCAGCTGTACATGAAGTTTTCTAAAAAATTTTTCATTCTGTTTTGGGGGTTAGGTATACTAAAGATACCACCAGCTAATCAACAATTGTTTAATAAAGACCATATACCAATGTCCGATGGGAAATCGTTGTCGGATTATGGGTTAACGTCAGCAACTGCGAAAGCACAATGTCCAGCACTGGTTGGATTAGCAATACGTCAAGATAACGGACAATTCGAGCAGCTCGAGATTACTCCATATTCATTACCACCTGATCTTCCTGATGTTATGAAATCACAAGAGGCATTAAATGGTCAAGAGCAATCACCGTGAGACTGATTGCAATAATTATCTTCCATGGTTCATCGTATAACAACTAATTTGAAGATGAACATGTGTTATTTATCGGCACAATTGATAGAGAATGGCCTGCCGGTCTAAAAAATTACTAATTTTTTTCTCTTTTTTTGTAATCTATATGATCATAATTATTATTATTTTGTTAATTGACTCTGACTTCTGAATTGAGTAATCAACATGAGGGAGCCGAGAAAAATGATGGATTTGAGAATAAACTAAAGGCGATAGTGATGAAAAATAATTTGAAGTCATTTGGTCATGTTATATACACATTCATTATGTTGAAATTATATTTTGCAATAATAGTAGTTGCAGTAACAAAAAATGGATGGACTTAGCGTAATTGTTCTTTCTCACGCTTCTTCAATGCGTTCACCATCTTTGTACATGATTTTTCTTCAATTCCGAATGGAATTATCCGCAATGTAGGAATTTAAAAAGCAGGTTGGAGGGAAAATATAATGAAAAATGGACAACTGATCACAATACTTAGAAAATAATGAAAAAAATCATTGCATAAAAAACAAAACTACCAGAAGATGGTAGAAACCGACGCGCCATAACAATACTATGCTGCAGCTCTTGTTGGTCGAATTGAATATGCTACCGGAGAAATTATTTTTTTTCTCATTTCTCCGTATGATACAAATTTGGGAGGAAATTTATCTATTTTCTGTTTTTTTTTAATAATCATCATCATTATAATCATAATCAATTCCATATGTTCCCCACTTTTTATTCTTCATCATGCTGGAAAAGTAATTTGACACCAAACAACTTCTGAACATAGATCTGAAACAATACTCCCACCAACTTCAAATACACATACACGCATATACAATCACACACTCATATATATAGATACACACATACTGGGTAGATTTACTTACAAGTTTGTATACATTTTAATATAAATAAACAAATTCTATTCCAAGACCATTTGATGTAATGTTCTTGGGAGAAATAAAGAAAGAAAATGAAATGTCCAAACTGACAGTTGTGAAGTGAAAATTTTTTTTAATCGAAAAATGCATGAGTGTGTTCGTATTATATTATCATGGAGGGGAGGAAACGTTTCTGTAATATATTAGAAAAATAAGGATGGCCAGTATACAAAGAGAATGGAGTAGACATAAAAGCTAATTTTCATTCGGCGCCAATAAACGAAAATCTCAATAGCATGAGCTCACGAATTGATTATGAATATTTCACAGGAATATTTATTCAAAACATGGTATGCTGAGATAAACATGAACATGAATTATAATCTGGTCACAATTAACAGATTCGCAAATAGATTCGAAGAATTTGCATCTTAAAAGTTGAGGATAAATAATACTTATGATAATGATAATATATGTATCAGAATTCACAGAGCTAACTATGTGAAAAAATGGGAGAGGTGCCTCAGAAGCTAATTACACAAGTTGATTACAAATATAAAACTTTTGCAGAAAAGTGAAATATTTTAGGATTAATGATAATGATAATAACTGTACATATTGATATATATTATTTGAATGCACACGTTTTTTTTTTCATTTCACATTTCTCTCCAGCCCCCTTTACTGTTCTTCATTTGTGTTTCGATTAAATAATCCAAGAATATAAATTATCTCTAATTACTTTTCGTCACATTTTTTTCCGCATGCATTATATTGAAAAAATCATTGTAATATAATTTTTTACTCGGTACGTAATGTCCACCCTCGTGAATGAGTGTTGTGTTATTGAGGAACACATCAGCCAATTCTTTTCCCATCTCTGCAAAAATATTTCTTTATGAAATCTGTTGTCCGATATATCATCGGACTATATATATTTGCAAGCGGTTGAGACTCCAAATTCCTATCAAATTTCTTTCGGTCATAGTATCGGTTAGTTACAATTTGGGAAATTTTTAGGAATAGTAGGAAGTCTCATGGGTTGGTTATTAAGTGATTATGGATTTTGTCGGCATATTCTCATTCAGAATCCACAATTACTAAATGACCATGATCTCGATGTTTCGAAAATCATGAGAAGCTTGAGGATTGATATTGTCAATTAATCGCTATCAAATCCGTATGAAATATTCCGGATTTACCTGTCGGAATTATCCGATCAGTGTCCCCATAAATATGCAGTGTAGGAAGGTCAATTTTTTCATTGTAGAAAATTGCATGTGGTTCACACAAAGATTTGAATCCGGATATCATGACAGCAAATTTGAATTCAACTGACGACAATTCTGGAATCACAAATTGGAATATAGGATAAAATATTGACCCTAAGGTACATTGTTATCAAGCTATAATGTGCATATGATTCGTTAATGTATGATTACGTTTTGACTGTTGCATAGCGCAAAGGATTGATACGAATGAAGCTCCTTGTGAGAATCCCAATATTCCATCGAACGGTCCTTTTTCCTTGAACGTTTTCTCAATAACAGCTAAACTTTCCTCGAAACCAACAGACAAGTTGCTCGGTTCTGTTGCTTTGAATGTCCGGTCAATCGTATTGAACCACCAACCAAACACTACACAATTCAAAATGACTCAATGTAAAATATATAACAGAAGGTGTCTGGAAGTTCATGGAAATGAACTGAATTGACAATATCTGTTTTGGATGTAAAATTGATCATGAAATCGACATTTAGCCTGAGTTTGTTTTCCTGCATTGTCTCCAAATACCCATCAAAATACAAAGTTCTGGATTTTTCCTCTCTGAGTTTTTAAGCTATTCGACAATACAATCAACGTCGGGAGAGCAAAACTTATGCTTTGACATTCCGTTGGTAAACTCCTTTAGAGTCCAATACATAATCCTGATATTTTTTATGTACCTCACATCTTGGATGATGAGAAATTCATTCTATCAACTCCATTTCTTTCCATGATTCTAAGTTTTAAGTAAAAATAGAAACTAGGTGAAGTTAATACCATCAGCGTCTGGCGTTTCTTCATCGTTGTCATTCGAGTCTAATAGAGGAACTGTATGAGGTGCTAAGACAAACACGAATTCGATTTTCTGTTTAAAACTTTTTCGAAGCGATCCCAATTTCGCACTGAATATTGCATCAGACTGCCGGTATCCATGCAACGCTAATATCTGTAACGATGACAAATCCGAATGTTTCCAATATTGATGCACTGATTATCCGCTGGGATAATCATGGTATATGTATAAAACACTTGAAATACAACAATAAAGTGTAGTTACACGTAATTTTTCATTCGACCCTGCCATATCAGCTCATGCAATGCTCAAAATCACGACAATCCGAGAAATGACAACACCACTTGTTTTGAACTAACGTATATAGATATATCGTATCCTACGATAACCTGAAAGTATAACATTTCGATGATACTCATTCGGTCATCACGTTAGTTAAACTAACAACCAATAACATCTTATCATTCTCTACATATCCGATGTGATTGGCTGTATTCAGTCTAACCTAAAGCACAATAAATTGATCATGAGTAGCCCTGACAGAACTGTCATTGGTTAAATTATTGAATTATTCAATTGAGTCAAGCTTATTATGTAAGAAATACTGAACATCAGAATCGTAATTTTTCTGGAAACATAATCTCACAAATAAACTTGAACCAAACTACAGTTCGACCAATCGAACATCGCGAATTGGACTTATTGGGACATGAAGACACACTCGTGTAGGTTCGCCAGTGTTCGTGAACCCCCAAAAATGTGTTTCTCTACTTGAAATTAGTTATAATTAGTTAAAATACCGTGAGCTTGACGATGTGAAACGATTCAACATATATTCGAGGACATTTAAACGTAATAATCATTTTCATTTGTAAATGACAACTACATATTCACATATGTACTTGTGGACTTATTGACAAGTGAGGTTAATCAATATATATATAGATGAAAAAGTCCCGTCCCGATATGAGGTTAGGTCGCTGAATTTTCTCCCGACTCGCATTTGAATATATATATACAATATTATTTCCACGACAGAAACTGCGCAAATTCGTGTTGTTGCATCATTGAGAAAATATGAAAAATTAAGGAGAGAAACAGTTTCATTTCAATATATTCATTCGCTACTTTCGCCATCAAGATCAGTTTATCCTTCAATTCCCTAATCATGATTATTTTCCATTCATAGAATGGACGTGACATGTTGTTGGAATCATAGTGAAGCTACTTCGCGGGATACATCATTTCTCGATAATAAACAGGTGTAACTGTTGTTTCTCATTTTCTCTTCACACATGCACATGTTCCATCACGGCATATTGAACTAGCCACTTCATTCACTAGCATCATCATTATGAACATCCTTCTCATTGCGCATTCATCCTCACTCTGATACATCATCACTCAATCTCATTTTTATCATCTGTACTTGGACCAATTCATAAACACACGCAGCATCATCAACAGTAATTTCATTTCCACTTTTACGTGAGACATCAATTAATTCATCAAACAGAAAACCAATCATCAATCTGTGACGCTTGTAGCAATATCTTGGTGTACCGATTGTATTGAACGATCGTATTTATGTATATTTGTGGATTGTTCAATATTCTCATCTGGTAGCATTTTTATGTTTATCTATGGATTCACATTCGTGACATGTTATATAAAGCTAGATTCACTCTTCACTCACTTGTATGATGATTATAATTACTGTTCTATTCTGTTATTGATTTTTCTATCATAAATGTCCAAGATTTATACCATTTAATTGTTACCGTTCAACTCAATTCACGTGGAATATACAGAAAATTGGGTCTTTCTTGAGAGAAATTGATCTTTTTTGTTGGAGTTGGTATTTATTCCACAGATACCGCCAATTTTTATCTGTTGTAGTGCTTGAAAGTTTATCCAGTTCATCTATTATTTAGTAGAAATTAGATTGCACTATACTGAGATTAAAAAATTATTCATAAATGTTAATTTGTAAAATAAATTATTCACGGCTTTTGTTTTCCGTTTGTTTGTTTCAGTTCGTTGCTGCATGCTGATTGCACGGTATCAGTAATCAAGCTGATTTGAATCGCACGTATTACTTGCCATTATTATTTACCACCGCCATCACCATCATCACAATCCCTACACGAGTGAAAAGGAAAAACTGTTCAAATCCGATACTTTTTTCGAGTTGAGAAACAATAACATTCGAATATATTTACACGTGTAATCAATGGCTGCCTACATCAATCGCACAATGTCAATGATTGGCGGCGATAGCCAATTACGTACAAATGATGCTAGAATTGAAAATTCTCCTCTACAGATATTTGTCAAAGCGAAAAAAAAAATTAATGACATTTTTGGCGAAATAGAGGATTATGTACAGGACACTGTTATGTTTATGGAATGTAAGTTGATCAATTCGACCACAGAAGTGTAATGTGTTTATTCGGAATATTGCTGTCTTACAATCGATACAATAATTCATATATAATTATTCTCCAGCAGCGTGTCAGGATGATCAAAATATTATCAAAGAGAAGGAGATTGGAAACATCCAAAGCTATGTTAAAAAAGTCAGTGGTATTCGTGATGTTCTCAAGCGGGATCACATGAAAGTAGCATTTTTTGGACGGTACGGTGATGGAATTTCTTGATTGATTTCAAAGTATCATCATTCATGACTTGGAAATAATACGAGCAATTTACATTATACTGATTCTTTCAGAACAAGTAATGGAAAAAGTACGGTAATAAATGCCATGTTGCGTGATAAAATATTGCCTAGTGGTATTGGGCACACGACCAATTGTTTCTTGCAAGTGGAAGGATCTGAAAATGGCGAATCATATTTAATGACTGATGGTTCAAATGAAAAACAATCAGTTTTGTCAGTCGGTCAACTTGGTCATGCATTGTGTAAAGAAAAATTATGCGAGAGTAATTTAGTTCGAATATTTTGGCCAAAAGAAAAATGTTTATTGCTACGTGATGACGTTGTGTTTGTTGACAGTCCGGGTGTTGATGTGACACCTAATCTCGATGAATGGATTGATAAACATTGTTTAGATGCCGATGTATTTGTTCTTGTTGCTAATGCTGAGTCGACACTCATGGTCACGGTAGGTGCATTAGCATAAAACACAAATATTGTTTCATTGCTTTACTTGATGTACAGCAATTGTATAACTCTGGAATTACTTTCGTCGACAGGAGAAAAATTTCTTCCATAAAGTGTCAACGAGATTGTCGAAGCCGAATATTTTCATCTTGAATAATCGCTGGGATGCTTCAGCGTCAGAACCAGAATTTTTCGAAGAGGTGAGTAAAGTTTGGAAATATCTGCAATATCTTTTGATAGTTCGTTCTTCATTTGTTACTCGTCATCACTCAATTAATGATAGAGATGAAATATCCACCCTCCTACGTGATAATTTTTCAATGAGTGATTCGTATCGTATGATGGGTTCAGTAGTGGCGTAAATGAGATCGATTGGTCTTTCTGTCAACACATTATCCGAAAAAATACAGCACTGTAGGAGATATTTGTAAATTCACTCCGGATGCATAAACTCTCCGGAATTTAGAATCATAGAAAGATTAACATAATTCGGCGTAAATTCTGGATTTCGATCTCACGACTTTGATGAGAAGTATTCTGAATTATCAAATTGATATTTCTTCTCCATTTCGGATACAGTATGCTATAATTTTAAGTTATTTGAGAAACGTTAGACAGGAGTAATGACTTCGTAATTGAAATGTTGTGTCTTAGCTGGCCAATGAGCAAAAAGAAGTAAGTTATGATGTCAGAACAAGATGAATTGTTGGAAGCACAGCAGTAAAAAATTTTAAGATGAAACAACTATTGCACAGCTGTTTTTATATCTAATGACCAAATGCATGATACATTGGATGCGAAGACATAATTTTGTACTCATCATTGAACAGCCTTACTCATTCCTGAGAAATGAACTGTGTGATGAATCGTGAATGAATGTGCAATATGTGCTTAATTGTTGTCCTTGAAGGAATGATGCTACTCGAACCAATTTTCGAGAATTTATTATTTTTTAATTGATGTTTCTGTGGTAGGTGAGAGCACAACATCAAGACCGTGCTGTGGATTTTCTCGCAAAAGAATTGAAAGTATATACTCCAAAAGATGCAGAAGATCGGATATTTTTCATTTCGGCGAAAGAAACATTGCAAGCCCGCATGCAAGAACAGCGTGGTCAACCCGCTCACAGTAATTGATTTTCGACTTTTTCATAACTATTAATCTACATGTGTCATGAAGAAATGATATTAATCATGTAATTTTCTCATTCGATTCACAGATGGTGCATTGGCGGAAGGATTCCAGAATCGTTACTTTGAATTCCAAGATTTTGAGAGGAAGTTCGAGGAATGCATATCCAAATCAGCGGTGAAAACGAAGTTCGAGCAACATTCTCAACGTGGTAAACATATCGCAACGTAAGTATTTTAATTCGAAATTTTATGTAGAAGTAATAATGAAAGTGTAATGGAAGAAAAAGTCCTAATAGTTTCTGATAGTCGATTAATCACAACTGAAAGTGACATTCGGGAGTAAAAAAAGTCTGATAATTCCGAAAATGTACAAGAACAGTCGACAGAATAAATGTTACAAATATTTTTCCCACTATTTGATCGTTGGAAATTCAGAGTTGGCTCACAAACAAAAACTTTGTTTTATGATTCATCAGAGAAATCCGTCAGACATTGGATGAAATATTGAATCGTACACAAAATATGCGCGTAGAACAGTTATCGTTGAAGAAACAAGTACATGATAAACTAAATTATACCGAAGAGCAACTGATGACTATAACGCACGAAATGAAGGATAAAATACGTAGAATGGTTGAAGATGTTGAACAACGTGTTTCGAAAGCATTGAACGAAGAAATCCGACGTCTTGCAGTTCTCGTTGATGAATTCAATGTTCCATTCCATCCCGAATCGCTTGTTTTGAACGTTTATAAACGTGAACTACACACCCACATAGAAAATGGATTAGGTAAGAAAATTTCATTTTGATACAAATGTCATATTTTCGTGTTTCTATGCCCATATAAATAGTGAATGACAAATTGGCAATGAAATGATGTTTTCTAGGTTCAAATTTAAGAGCGCGTCTGAGTACAGCCTTGGCAATGAATATGGAGGCATCACAGGGCGAAATGACGAACCGAATGGCAACGTTATTACCAGAAAATAAGCGACAGATGAGTTTGAGTATTTTACCACGTCGTGAACCATTTGAAATTTTATATAGGCTCAATTGTGACAACCTGTGCGCGGATTTCCATGAAGATTTGGAATTCCGATTTTCATGGGGTATCACAGCATTGATCAATAGATTCGCCGGCAAGCAAGGACACAAAATAGCTATCGCTAATTATCCGCAAGATGTAAGTAAGAACTATGAGGATGACGAAGAAAAATTTTCAAATTTCTCATGCGGTCACAAGTGCTCAAGTAATTTTCGAAGGTCAACTCGGGATAATTCTTGTATAGATAACTTATTGATCGTGATTATATGCTATGCATACATCATATGTTCCGGTTATGTAGAAAATGGTTCAATGTCATTCTCAAAACTCTCATTGATTGTTGGTGTCGTCAGCAGCATTATTTTTCAGAATTTGCACAATTTTTGTCTACACATTTCGTGATTTTTCAGTTTATCTAAAAATATTCCCGCAACTTGTCTTACGACACCAGCAAAATAATGGTTTGCCATTGGGACTCATGTCGATCTCAAAAAATGGAGTTCCCGGCGTCAAACTATTATGGATTTTCTCTGTAACACATTCAAGTTAAAATATTGGTATCCGAATTTTTTTAGATACCACAATCTTTAGTATCACCAACTGACAGCATTGATTCAATAAAATACGTCACGAATCCAGCCAACTTCCCATCACGGAATGACGATTGGTCATTGGCCACACGGATTGCAGTTGCATCTATCACTTCGCAGGGCACAATGGGTGGATTGATAGTCGCTGGATTTGTGAGTACTGAAGTGAAATCAGTCGATATTATGAAGACAACACGATGATAATATAGAATTAATAATTGCGAAATTTCCAATCTTATTTAGATGTTGAAAACGGTCGGATGGCGACTGATTGCCGTTACTGGTGCTATTTATGGATCTTTATATCTTTACGAACGATTAACGTGGACAAATAAAGCACGGGAACGCGAATTCAAACGACAATATGTCGCACATGCTACGAAAAAATTACGATTGATTGTCGATCTTACGTCGGCGAATTGTAGTCATCAAGTTCAACAGTACGTTACACAATTGATTGGTTCCAATTCTTTTTATCCGGAAGAGTGAAGTGCAATCTCGCTCTCTGCTATGACTATAAAGAAACTATTGTGTCTCAATCAAACTTATTATTTCCAGGGAATTGTCAAGTACGTTCGCACGTTTGTGTCAATTAGTTGATGAAACAACTTCAGAAATGAACACTGAATTGAAGACAATTGCTATGAGATTGAGAACGCTGGAAGAAGCTGGAACGAATGCGAAAGTATTGCGCAATAAAGCGAATTATCTTGCAAATGAACTTGAGTTATTTGATGCAGCATACATCAGATCATTGAATTAGAAAAAAATAGCGAACTAAAGTACCAATGAAATGAATCATAAAAAACAGACAAAAAGATATTATTGAAAGCGTATTTAGAATGCGCTCGATTATTTATGTAACGATTTTTGATTGGAACAAAATGTTTTATTGGGTTCAGTCAACAATTCTTGGTGCGAGTTGATGGAATCGTGATGTATACATTATATAATTCTAGTCTTGAAATTTTGAGGACGTATAAGTATATATATTTCCATTCACTAAAGCATCACGGAGGGTTTCTTTTTTTTTAATTATTCGTTATATATTTGGGATGCGTGTTGATTCAACAGATTTTTCGTTTCTCTTTATTTGCGTCCTTAAATCGGATAAAAATAACATGTAATTAATTTCGATATATTATTGATCTATTCTTTCATCTCACAAGTGTTATAATGTTGAATGTTCACAAAGGTATTTGTTTATGTTTCTCGCTTTCTCAAATTTTCAACAACTTGTAAATCGAATAATTCTACTGTAAAATTTCTACTATATTTTTGCGATTATTTTAATTCGACGCCTGTTTTATAGATCAGATTTTTTTTTCCACCAATAGTTCACGATTTTTTTTTAGACATACGAACACCGCTACAAATATATCAATGATGACTCAAAATGTATATTATTGTATGATTGAATAATCAACCGTTCAATTTTGTTCATGAAAAACTATTATGTTCTCATCTCATTTCATTGCCGATCATTTTAGAAATTTTGTATCTTCACGTTGTGATCTAATCATTCATTGATTGCAAAAGTATGGAATAGATGCGCACGCAGTTAGTTGGATCCCAATGACGAAATTTCCAATAACTGGATGGATGGAACGAAAAAATGTCAAATCGATGTAGTTATCAACAGTTTAAATATTTCAAGAGCATCAAACGTTGTTATTCATCAGTAAGAGATATTATTTTTATGTATAAATATACAATACAAAAGTTTTTCGTGCATTCATCCGATATTTTTGAATTTATCAACCTTAATAGGAACCATCTAACCTCAAAAATCAATCATCAAAGAATGTTGATATCATCGGTCCACCGGATGAATTATCAAATTTACGTCCGATGATATTTGCAAAATCTGATAATGAAACGCATATAGAGAAGAAATATCGAGTGGCAAGGGAAGAATCGCAAAGTTGGAACCAAAAATTCTGGTCGGACCACAATGCTAAATTCATTCAGGTATGTTTACATAACTTGTTGAGAAGTCAACTCTTTTTAGGTCGTAGAGAGGAAAATAGAATCATAATAAAGTAAAGGACTTTTCTAAACTGTCTACTGAGTGTGAAATAGCTGATGGATAAACACATGAAGAATTCCATGACGTTTGACTCGTGTCTAAAATTGGTTTATGTCTCAATCGATTGAGCACTAACGAATGAAGATGTTTTCATTTTGATTGAAAATACTATCTTACATACAGAAAAGGTAGATTCTTTGATGTGTATGATTTCCGATCAGAACATCGGAATTAAATACGAATCATTGTACGATGAAGTGTACTTCAGGAGGTTAATCGGGATTCATGATTGAGTTCTATGAATTACTGATGTCATGTGAGGAAATGGAGCTGCACATTACGACAGCGGTTGCAAAAATTTCTAATATACATAAAATATCATTGTTCGTGTTACAGGAACGTAAAGAATTCCAACAAAAATTAGCAGCTCAGGGGAAGAAATTAATGACAGCAGATGAAATGTCAGTATTTTATAAAAGCTTCTTGGATAAAAATTGGAGAAACCATCTGTCGTATAACATTTCATGGTATAAACAGAATATTAGAATCCTCCTTCTTGAATTCAGAGTGAGGTTATCGAAATTGAAATATAAATAGTAAATATTCAATCCATTTTCTCTGTTACTTGCTAAGCAGTTCATCTGCATCTTTATGATAATAAATATTTGCACAAATGATGCAAATCGTTTGATGCATTATTATTTTATCACATTGTCTATTCGGAAGCCTCAAATCCGTCCAATTTTTTTTCCTAATTCGATGGGACTCTACTAAAATCACTATTTTCCTAATGCGCCAACAATCTCGTTCTTCTATACTGTCTTGTATCAGCTGTTTCATGACATGGTGCTCATTTAAGGAAGTAAAATGAAACTGGTTGTTTCTTTCCTGATGTTCATCATCACTTCAGTTCATCAATCTTTTCGTTCCATATTGTAACAAAATTCAAGAATTTCTGTTCCCACAACGTTGTTGTTTCAGAGAAAGAAGTTCTAATGAAGATAGATAATTGGAACACCTTGAAGTTGATTCACGAATATGAAGTTATCAGAAGAAAAAAATATCACAATACATGTCCTATAAATAATATTTTGCTTCGCGTCTTTTCTATGGCCTTTCTTTCTTTTTCGATTTTTTGATTGGATAAAAAATAAATTATCACAAACACACTGGGTGATGGATAATGAGAATTTATCGTGTGAAATATCACGAGACAGTATCGTTTATACTCTTATGAGAGTATCACACTTGGATTCAACATCATCATCTTCGTTAGAACAATCAATATCCACCATCAATAAAGCGATTGATTGTGAAGAATCATGTCCTGCAATCAATAATACAGATAAACAATCTCATATATGCTCCGATTCATTTTCGATTGATGCTACGAGTACTGCTAGAACTAATTTAGGAATACTGATAAAAAAAAAATTATTACATTTGAATTGGACCAATTATATTCATTGGAAACCTCTGTTAACCTCCGGGTTTGCATTATGGATTGCTCTTTGTATTGCTGATAAACGTCCTCATCATTTTCCCACATCAAGAACTCCACCAGCTACTATTGAAACTGAATATGACGAGGATGTCTACTATGAATCGACGCAAGAAACTTCCCATGACTCTCATGTTAAGTGGTATCATAACCCCTCATCGCTGATTTCATGGATAAATCAAGTCCCCAATACAGCAGAAGCTTGTGTACTGTCCTCATTTATGATTCTGATCATTTTTATTGAATTTCGATTACGAAACTACAACACTAGAGACAAGTTACAGGAATCTTGCCAGTTCGTAGATCAATTACAAATATCAATCTACTAATTTTCAATGTAGACGTATAATGGTGATTGAAATTTCTAGCGAATGCCAGCACGATCCCCAAAGACTGAAATTATATGAGGATAAATTCATCAGTAATAAATTATCCATGGAGAAGTTGAAAACTGAGAAAGGAACGGGGATGTATGATGAATTGGGCAACGTATTACCATCGAAAAATCAATTGCATACTGTGAAAATTGTTCCCTATGAACGAATGGACGTTGATCCGGATTCATTGTGGGAGTTGAAAATGATCAATAGCCGTAATCATCATGAAATCAAACATAATATCAAGCGTAATGACAATAAACATTTTAATAAGTCGGGAATTGAAAGTAATGTCGGGACAAATATTGATAGATCGTCATGGAATAAAGATGACCATGTTGATGTCAATAATGTTGTCAATAATGATTATTGGAAATTGAATTCACAAAATTTTCGTACATACAATTGTGATTGTTCACTACCGTATTACAATTATAATCCAGTTGAATCTATCAATGTTAATTCGACATACGACACAGAAATATATAAATACATAATGTCTAAGTGCAATACATCTACTACAGAATTCGAAGAGATAACTGATGATTTGTGGAATTATAAAAATAATATTGGACGGCGAAAAAATCAAAATGACAACAATTATGGTGATAATGATGATCTATCATCGTTATCTAGAATAAAAAAAAATAAGAATAATGATAATCGCATTATCAGTTCATCACCAGCATTCAAAAAATTTTTGTCAGGATTGAAAAATAGTCCAACGGCTTTTAATAGACGAACATGGATTCATAATTAACTTTATTCATGTTTTTCGATGACTAAATGTATCAAAATAATGATTTTTATGCACCAACTATAATATTTTTCATTTTTGTACTTAATTCCTATATTTTTCCGTTCATGAACGTTCACACTGTTCATTCCTCCTTGTACATTGGGGGTCTGAATATTTTGATCTTGCTTCTGCTAACACTAAGTCATGACAATAAGAAATACAATACTAACTAAACACCCCTTTTCTGATGCACAAAAAAACTAGTTCTGATTTAGTAGTTCTATATTTTCATTCCGCATAAATCATTTAGGGTTTCAACACATTCCGACTTCACTACTACTAAGGCACAGATAAAACGAGCACATTCATAAGTTTGTGAAATATAAAAATTTTAAGTCAGAAAAAAAAACAGAAAAGAAATGTGATATCGGCATTACACATAACAAGATGGCTTTTTTGTCATTCTTTGGTCACATCTCAAACCAAAATTATTCTCCGAAATCTATGAGTTGTATTTCAATTCGTGTGTAGCGTTAAAAAATAAAAAACAAATTGAAGAGACAGTATAATCAATACATAAGTTCAAATAAAATTGGTAATATTGAACGTATTTGCTATCATTTAAATACAGGTTCATATCTATTGAATCATAGTTTTACTTCGTTTAATACTACCAGTCTTGCAACTATTAACATTGCTGGCGAATCTTAGTGAATTCAACGTTTCGTTATAACAATCATCCAAAGGTGAGATATTCAATAACATGAGAGTTTTTGAATTACCACCCAAAGATGGCATCAATAAATGTGTCAATTTCGAATTTCTATAGGGCACATGATCCTGCTTCTTCAATAAAGCTAAAATAACATTTCCCAAATTAGCCAAAGACTTGTTGATATTTTTTGTTTCTGTCTGTCTGGCAACTTCATCACCTTTCAGACGCTCTGAACCAGCCAAGTCTACTAAATTCAAATTACCAATTGAACGTTCTTGATTTTTTTCATGGATTCCAATTAAACGAATTCGCGCAACTGAATGTGATCGTGACGAACGTTCATTGCATTTAGTTGCTGCCACAGCGCGATTTTGTTGTGCCATTTTCAAACATTCGTGTAATTCTTCAGGACTATGAATTTCTTCAACCATTAAATTCGTCACGTATAAATCTGTACCTTTACTATCGACCATTCTTATTTCATGTGTTTTTTGATTGAAATCTAGTAAATCAACAATATGCTCGTTATAAATTTCCAAAAAACTCGCTTCAATTTTGTATTCCCAACCGAGCAATTGAAATTCCTTCATTTCTTCAAATATATGACGGACGGTACGGGGTATCATTCCTTCATATTCGGGTTGATAACTTCCTTCCATTGTGTAAGTTTTACCTGAGCCTGTTTGCCCATATGCAAACACGCAAACATTGTAACCCTCCAATGCTGATTGAACGAGCATCGATAATTCTTCAAATATGTCTGCTTGAGTTGCAGTTGGTGGAAAAACTTTATCAAATGAAAATTCTTGGCGTGTACCGCGTGCTTTACCGCCACAACTGATTGAATCAGAACCATCACCGCGCGCAATGTCAAGCGTACACTCGTCGATATAATTTATAGTACACGTTGGTTTATCCATTTCTTTTTGTATTTTCGGTCGAACACGACAGAAAACACGTATATTACCTTTCATTTCTTGAATAGTATTGTGTAATACACGACGGTCTCGATCCATTTGATGTAACAGTTGTTGTAAGTCCTGCACTTGGCCAGTTAAATTGTTTTCAATTTTTGTTTTATTTTCGAGATGAGTTTCCAATTCTGATATTTTAATATTGTCATCTTCAATTGTTTTTTGTTGAGATTTGCACAATTCTTCGTAATGTTTCAATGACCCCGATGTTTTCTCCAATTTAGAGAGCGCGTGGTCCAAATCGATCTGTAACTTTTCATTTTTAATTGTCAACTCACTCACTTCTTCATTTACTTTTTTCAATTGGGATGTTAATTCTTCATTCTTCGTTTCAAGTGTTTCAACTTTGCTTACTGTCGAATTCTCACGTTGACTCAAATCATCCACGAGCGTTTGTAATTCATCGATTTTTTCAGCTGTTTCTTTATGTTTATCTTTCAATACTGAATAATCCTTGTGAACAATTTCATATTTTGTCTTCCAGTCCCATTTACTGACCTTATTCGGTAATGTTTTATTTGCTGTCGCGGTTGGTTTTAAAGATTTCCCCGACACACCATTATTATTCGATGCTCCCGTACGTGTTATTGGTCGAATGTTTGGACGTTTTGAATCGATGGGATTTGTTGGTGCAACTCCAGGTCGTTTTATTGCAGCTTTTAATGTGTTACCTGAGTTAATAGTTGGCCGTGATATCGTCGCCACTGTTTTTGAACGTTCCAGCATTGTGGACTTTACGGGTACTTTGTTCTCTTTTGTTACTGCAGTTGCTTTTATGTTCAAGCCACTTTTGGATTTTCCATAATCTTTCAATGTCACAGTGGTATTTTGTGACTTCGACATCTTTAGTGAAATCTCTGATGACAATGATGATGATGATGATGATGATGCTGTTGATGATGGTGGGCCAGTATTATTGACCACAGAGTTAATTTCTTTTTTCACTCCGATTCTCGGTTTTGGCAAGCGTGATTCCATCTGAGGCAATACAAGAAAAATTGGATATTAGTTGTATGAATTTCACTTCATAGCGGGATATCAAGTGTTGCCCTACGGATATGATGTATTTTCTATGATCTATTGATTGATAATTATGATTGGGACAAAATTAAACAGTATTTGATGTGGTGCACAGTCATAAAAAACATTTCAACAATCATTATAATAATGAATTAAATCTTTTCCGGTATAATTTTGCATAGTGATCGAGTCAACAGGTCAACCTGTTCTCATATTGCAAACAAGGAAAAACTTGATACTCTAGTCAAGCATATTATCCATTCATGTCTTGAAATGAAAGATTGTCAATTGAAGTTCCTAGATTAAACATCATTATCGCGACAGAAGTAGTGACAAATCCTAATATTGATTTATTATGCCTTGGTGGAACTGATTTCGTCTCACGAGCTTCAAAATGAAAGTAACATATAAAGCCGTCGTGCAACAACAGTTCCGAATTATTTCAGTAGATTTTTTGATGCTCCTCGGCTACTTGAAAAATATGATTGAATTGTCTAATCGAGAATAATCATATTCTTGAACATCATTTCGTTCGAACGAAAATGAAATGATTGAAGAAATATTATTTGATTTATATTTTGGTTATCTCAGAAAATTCTCCATTTCCTATCAGCTATTGCAATTCCCAACCAAATATGTTTTTCACGTATTTTACTATTCGGCACTCAGTCGGATATTTCTCAAATTATTTGAAAGAGAAAACTTCAACGAAGAACTTTTCCAACATGGAACGACTATCGGATGGAATAGGAGAGAAATATTCACATGTTATGCATCACAAAATGGTATCACCGTGCACACAGCAATTCTATCGCGAAAATTATGGGACATTTTCCAACATGTTCATCATTCATGTTTCTCCTCGGAATCACTCGTCATTTCATACTTTTTTATGAATCTTTGTGTCACAGTCCCGCGTAATCACAAATAAACTTCCAGTCTGTCTTATCACAATTATCCAGGGAGAATGCCAAACTGGAGGATAAAAATGACATTGATGGTTATGTCTTATTGTTTATTTATATCGATTAATAGAAAGGAATCAATAGGAACGAATATCAAAATACTATAACGAAAATCAATCGACTTTGTGGTTTACTAACCTTAATATTACTATGAAAATATTTACACACATGTACAATGCTCCACTATTTTGCGATCTACACAACTTACACAATTTTCAAAGAACTAACATTTATTTTCTTCTCAATTAAAACTTCGCTTCACAAATTCGTCCAATTGTGCTCCCGAAGAATTGACATGAACGTTGTCACTTTATGAAAATATTTATGTTTAAAAGTGAAACACAGATAGATAAATATTATAACGTAAATATTTGGAAGACGCTATGGTGCACTATTCAGCACGTTTTCGTCTGGTATTAAAACGTATAAGTGTATGCGCTTGGGCGGCAGCCGGCCGGTAATGGACGATGATGTCCGTTGACATACCGTACTTTTTCCATTCAAACTTTGGACGAGGAGAAAATATGGCGTACTAGAGGACCAATGAGCGATTGAAGAACCAGAACTAAGATGGCGGATTTTTTTCCCCTAACACAGATAAATTGATGGAACGAGGAATGGGACATGCATATCCCATTGACCAATCGGAAACAAAGTCTATCAGCGTTTTTCTGACTCATACACACGTCTGATGCTACCCCGCATAGAACTGTATTACCGACGATAACTCGTAGTAGCTTGTCGGTTTCAGACGACTGAGCGTAGAATAAATGACCATAAATATCAATTACTTGATAACAATATCACACAGTATTAACTTGTTTCATTTATTGACAACAAAATATACGAAAATATATTTCTTTCGTAACTATGTAATTGTTATTTCAAAATAAATGATTGCAAAATTATATTTTCCGCGAATTGGGACAAATATACAATTGCGGTGTTAACAATCATGATAACATGAAGATTGAAGGGAATACGTTAACTATAATTGGCGAATAATGTCCATCCTTGAAGGTGCAATTGTATACCACCAATGTTATCTACAGAAGAAAGGCATGAGAGACTTGAAGTGTGTGAAATTTATATTACCGACGTAGGGATTCCTCGGGAAAGAAGAATTATCAACCAACCAATTGCTATCTGATGCATTCAACTCATCGATGGAAATTGACCAATAATCTCAAATTTTTTCAAACCCTGTGTGATATGGTAAGATGCATGTGTAGTACATTTCGTATTTTCTTAAGCTCCAACAAATTGATCATGATGGAGAACTACAAACACAAATTTAGGAAATCTTCTGCACATTCCAAGTGAATTCAGTGAAAATTGCAGAAATCTTTGATATATTCATTGATGATTCTGAAAGGGGGTTGAATCATCCCTAGTGGACCGAGTTAACGCCAAGTATGCGTCGAGTTTCATTTCTCGTCACAGAATTGACGGAAAAGTGACAATGAATTGACGTAGAATTTGACGTTAACTTCTGCAAAAAGTAAACGCGTTGTTGATGGTTAACTTGCCGTTGACATTTTGAACTCAACGGACAAATAACGATCATAATGTGTCGACATTTATGAACTTATTGGAAAGTTGATGCATTAGTTTTGTGTGAAAAATCGAAATTTGACAGAGAAATAACTGCGATTATTTTGTGTCGATTGTCATTGAATCGACGGAAATTCAACGCGTTGACTTCACCTTAACATTTGAGACTTGAGATTTGAGATTCCTTCACGCGTTAATTTTCCGTCCAGTTTCAGGGAAGTCAACGCAAAATATATGAGTAATGTCATCCATGCGACAAGTACTGAATAAGCGACGCACAATGTGCGTTCGCCTACCATCGATATTTTGCATAAGTTGGCGTTAACTAAGCGTTGGACATGCGTTAACTGGGGCCGCTAGGGATTTCTATTTCAATTTTATGCTTCTTTTGCATTATCCCAGTTCAAGACTTGCAAGAACGCCACAGAGACATGGGCAATGTCAATTTCACTTTGTTTACTACCATTACGCAAGTATAACTACTTCTTCCCAACATAAACGAATGATATCAATATTGAATGAACTACCCAGTATTTAGAGATTCATTGATGCTCAAACGATGGTTTAAGTGTGCGTGCAGAGAATCGATCATCATTTTCCTCATTCTTCAAAGCATATTTGATTTTTTCAGTCGACATGAATGAAATCATGAAAGTAAAACTAACATTCCATTACCGATTCTAATACCATACAAATCATTATCCTCTTTGCATCGATTATATTAAACTTTTTTTTTCACTAATGTCATTCTATTTTTTCCATGTTTATTGGATTAATGAAGTTCTCAGCCTGGACGATTTTGTTAATGCAATTATTTTCAGTATGATAAAATTTCAGTGTGTTGTAGATGATCAAATCGAATTTGAATTCACCATGACATTTCAAAATTCGTTCATGATGACGTCGATCTTTTTTTTGAAATAACTTTGTTTTTACGGGTATCGTGATATCTTTGAACTCAATAACAGAGGAGAAGTCATGATATACTGATAATGATTGGAAATGTCAAGACAATCATTTTAATGATCGACATACCGAAGTTATTCCAACATTATGATTTCGTATTTTTGATGAACATACATTCACTCTCAATTGGGGTTTTTGTTCGATGAAGGCACTATCGTACATCAATATACTATTTTGTCCTATCAATCATGAAGTGCAACTCACCAGATTTTCTCAATCTTTATTCGATTTATTTGATTGTTGACGATTTTTTCTATTTTACATTTGTCAAACGTAGAATGTTGTTGCATGAGGGATCAATTCATGAATAACGATGTTGAAGAATAATTTATAAGATATGATTTATGATAATGCATGAGAATGAAGTAAAATTAAAAATTGATTAAACCTGACATCTATCAAAGAACATTAATAACCAACGAATAGTTATCAATGTGATTGAAATATTTCACGGTGTCCTGCATTACGACGATGGTAGTCATCCACATCGTACATCACCACAGCAACCATCGGCATATGAAATATCATTCTGTTGTGCTTTATAAATTACTGGTTGCTCACCCTCTGCACATTCAGGTATGGCGCAATTGGGATCACTACAAAATAAATTCACATAATAAACGGTAATCGTGAAATCTCATAAATGTAGAAAACAACGTTTACATTCATTCCTGAATCATATGAATAACTTTATGATAAATTGAGAATCATCGACTTGTGATTTTACAAATGAGAAGAATGAAAAATTCTCTCAGTGTATTGTTCAATTTTGAAAAATTCTAAAGAAATCGAGTTGTTTCACTGCACAAAATTATTCACTGAAATCGTTTTGATTCCTTAGCATCCGACCATTTTTTCAGCAATCATTTTCTTCCCTTTATCACATGAAATTACAATCAATGTATTCACAAACTCACATCCCGCCTTGGCAGAGATCATCAGCATCTGTGATAATCAAAAAATGCGAAAATTATTTGATTAAACTCTTGTTCTTCGAAAATTTCAAAATTTTTGAAATTTTTTAAATCAAATACCCGATGCAACCGGGCTCATCATGATGTAAGTTAATGCTGATACGATGTAAAAAATGATTATTGGCTTCATTCTGTGCTCCGTATAGATGTCAGTATTGACACCACTGAAATACACACGACAAAGTAGGCAGGTGATAGAGACTGGTCGAAAAGTTTATGATGCATTTATTTTTATACCGTAGTTATTATGTTCGTCAACAAATATTCCACGGTGGTATTGACAATATATGATAACGTATGAATTAGAGGAAACAAAAGTTCATAAATAATTGGGAATTGATAATTGTCCTCGAAAGTGTCATTACATGTGTTCAAGTTTATCAGTGGAATAAATATTGCAAGAATGACATGCAAAGGCACGAAAATTTTATAATCATCGTCGGAATTATTCAAGAGCGAAGAATTTGGTTGTACAATTGTTCACCGTTGAAACTATTACTTCAAAAGGAATCCTGGTCTTCTATATGTAAAATCGATAAAGTTGAACGGAAAAATTAGTCGATGATTGAGAATACACATTGAGGATAATACTTGCACTTCTACCATATAGAATTGACTCAGTTCAAAAATTCAAACTGATTCCATATGAGATCTGATATCCAAAGAGAAAAAGTGATAATGCCGAAATCTGCAATAAGTTGAAGAACTTAGATTATTTGGTATCAATTGCAAATGATTGACGATCATTAGCACTTGGACACCATCGATGAAATGAATTTTCATTCCCAAAATTAATTGCGTTGCGTATCATTATTGCGTTTCGATAATCACATTCGAAGTTCGTCATTTTTTCTGGAGGTATCATCTCGCTATTCGAAACGTGTTGGAAATTCATTAATTTGTAATTATCTAGAATCTTGTGTCAATTCAGTAGTTAATTTCTGGATGATCAACATCAATGAGAACAAATTATAATTGAGACCACAAATTCAGATTTGATATTACCATGAACCACGGACATTTACTTCCAATTATTCAGTCCAATGAGGAAAATTTTCACTGCCATGACCAGACATATCTCTTCCTAAAATTTGTTAAATGTATAAGTTGTATAAAATTTATATGGTATGTAAAATTGATACTACAAAGATCAATCGCGGATGCTCATTCGAGGACTCACGAGTAGGAAGAACTTCAAAAATGAAATCTTAGCCACTAATAGACAAATTAAAAGAAATTTCTCTTTGATAAGATACGAAGTCATTTGTGATCCAACCTTCTGATTTTTTATCATTTTTGTATTGTTATCACAGGAAGATGATCTCACGATTGTCTATTGACATCAACACACGGGGAACATCAAAAATTATCATGTACGATACATAGATTATCTCCCTTACAAATATCAAATAATTTCATTTTTTTCTATGATAATGATACGGTAACTGCATAAGATCTGAGATTAGACTTGCATTGTGAAATCAATCGAATATGACTACGACAAATTAATTATTATGTGGTAGGTTTTCAAAAATTTACTAAGGACATTGCTAAGGTTCACCAGGGAATAGATAATGACTAAATCGCGTTTTTCGGTTCCTGAAGTAAAATGCTTTATCAGTTCGTGATATCATCCCTGATTTCACAGAATTATGACTTTGAATTCACAATTACAGTTATTTTCCACACAAAAGTCACGTCACCATCAAAAAATTATCAACTGAGTTGTTACGAAATTTTGCATAACCAAAAATTTGTGAACTTCTCACGTCGACAAAAATTCCATCAAATTTATGCTCCCATAGAAAATAGCGACTCTTTTATTCAATGATCGAAACACCATGACATTTTGTAAAATACACAAGTGAAAATTTTTTAATTTTGAAGATAATCATCATCTTATCATCTATTGATTATCCGAATAATTTTCATTGGATATATCGTGTAATCATCACTTCTGCTTGATGAAGATTACCTTTATTTCGGAATAAATCTTTATATAAAATATCGAAGATTTAGGTAATGATTGAAACAATATCGTGCCATCAAACACATATTCAATTGACGGTGACGTTCACTTCCCTGATGATTTTCATATAAATACGTGCCCAACACTCCAGGAGTTTCATAATCGAAAAAGTTCTTGATCGTTGAAGAATACTGATTTTTCATTTCTTATACTGTTGACTTCAATTTATATTCAGATCTTTATTTTCTGAGTAATTCCAAATTGGATATTCTTGCTAAGTTATTCTGAAACCTATTGTAATCATGAAGATTTCATTCATCAACATTACCCAAGTGCTAATTGTCGTTTTTGGTGAGTATTGGTAAATTTGAGATTTCTCTATTTATAATTTCTCATGGTTGATCGCCATTATTGTACTCCCACTGTCCTTTTCTTCAAACACTAGATTACACATGGAATCAGTTTGGATTTGTACCACACTGAATTTCCATCGTGATATACAAGTTACCTATTTTTTTGTTACATCCTCAATGATATCTAATCACGTCTAATTAAATAGTGGATTATTGTTCAAAAATTACTGATGCCATGAATTATTTTTAGATATTTATTCACTTCAATAGTTCTTATAATCTTGAATCGTGTTATCCTGTCATGATTCATGCCGATATTCCCTAATTTTGCTCGTGATTGCCTCAATATTCAATTTAGATTTAATTAAAAATTTTCTATCAATGAACTCAAAAATTTGCACCAAGTGTTACTTATTTGTTCTAATGACTCCCTGTATCAACGAGTTTCCATGTAAGGTGGATAATCACCAATGAGAACCTCGTAATACCTGTCACGTAATGAAAAACCTGAATGATTTTATGAGCATTTGTATTTGATGATTGATGATGACTTGTCGTTAATTCTACTCTCTTCATGAATTGGAAGAAAAAGTGTGATATCAAATTTTTTTTTTCTCCTATCCATATAAAGTGATTAGAGGAAATTGTGGCATGTGAGACAAAATCTTAATTCAGTGACAGATAAAATCTTTGATATTCTTTATTCCAATTCCAGAAAAAATATCCCAGATTGCCCTTGATTTAGTTTTGATATATTGAATGCTCCAACGACGTCCGGAAAACAGAAACTGATTTGTATTGTACTCTTTATACTGATTCTAGGTGTCATTGGTGCCGCATATTCAGCACCGAAATTAACAAGGATTCCATTATTGGAGTGTCCGTAAGTAGAGCAATTGTCATACTAATGAAAAGTGTTTTTTTTATGAATCTACCATGTATATGAGAGTATAATGTGAATATATTTACAGTGATTACTATCGCATGTGTTCAGAGGGATGTAGGACTGTTAAAGAGACATGTGACGGTAAAAGTACGTTGAAAAATTAATAAATATTTTGAATCATCAATTGAAACTGAAAAGAAAAATAGCAGGGTTTAGATTGCTATAAAATATTCAATCAAGTTCTTCTCGGATATGCATTCAAGTTAATCCTCTCCATATTATTTATAATAAATGGATGTGTTTTCAGTTTTATTCAGTGTTGGGAGAAGACGGACGACACCTCCACCAATCAAGTATGAAGAGGAGACATGCGGGTGAGTAAAACAAGAGTTTCATTAAAAAAAAATTTGCATTTTTTGTTATTCACCGAATGATTTGAGAATTTATTGGTAATCTGCTTTTAGCTTTGAGCAGTTCGAATGTTATGGTGTTTGCAAAAATCTAGGCGACATGTGTGATGGTAGAACGGTATGGTGAGATACTGGATACGATCAAACAAAACGACATTTCTTCATCTATGGAATGATTTTGTTGGGGTATATCTCCAATAACCTCTTTCCTGACGAAGAATTACTACGTAATCACTACAAATGATAACACAACTGGATCAAATTCAAATTATAGTTAGAACATCTAGAAATTAATACCAAGGAGATTTCGAGAAACTTCTCGACATACATTAGCGGATGCCCGTGTTCAAATCAACAAATAGGACCAATCTGAAGTCCATTTTTTTTACATATCTGATCTCTCTACAAAGTATTCTCCATTCAATGTGCACACTCATCTACACGAACTGTTCTTATATCATAATCATTCAAAGTAATTTTGGAATTAAACGCCATGTATCTGAACTTCCAAAATGGTAGGAAATATGGCAGAACATTTTTTAACATGACAAAAATGTACAATGATCAATACTCATGATTATTAATATACTTGACAATGCGATTTAATTATTGTAGCATCATTTAATTTTGTATTTTTATGTACCTTATGGTGATTATGTGAAAGGAACATTATTTGAATAAACGTCTGATGATTGCAACTCACGATTTGATTCCAACCGAAACCGGGTGAATGTTCTAGTGTATCAGCAATTCTTAATTCATTTGATAAGGAAGCAGCTCCGAATTGAAAATGTACAAGACATGTTTTTAGCTTGGTTGTATCAAGTGAAGATGAAATGAATGATGATGCTGGCACAAAATTGGTCAAGACCAAGTTGAGCTGTAACATTTGACGTTCGAAACCAATAAAACAATAAGTAAATGATCCATTGAATTGGAGTTCTGTCATATATACATTTACAAACTCCATCCTAATTTACTCATAACGGTTGGATGCAGTGAACAGACAAGAGATCAACTCTCGTAATTGGTAAATCCACGGCAACTCCTGAAGTGTAGCTTTTTTTATTCTGTTCCATGATGATCAATTCTATCTAGGTCAAAAGGGCTTTGTGTGGGAACATTCATTCTTATTTGAATTATTCTGCTGTTGAAAATGGAATATTTTTAGAAGCTTCAAATTTATTATTCTCAAATGATACCCAATACGACATATTAAATGAAACTTTTTTCTAGAATGTGCTGGTCCTTCATCTGAATTTTTGAAGGAAACCTCTGAATCAAACGGACTAATGATCACATGAATGATGTTATGAGGGTGTCATCCTCATTTTTCTGAGGTACGAAACCATAATAGACAGATTCCACTGCCGGATTCTGCTTGTGCCACTTTAATGTGTATTCTCATTATGTCATAATTTAAAAAACGATAAAAATTTGCAGATATTGTCTTTTATTCCCATTCTTCCGCATCTTTCATCGTGATAATGAATTAGTTGCAATGATATATCAGTATATGTATATCCCATGTGTTTACCCTTTCTCTTGGATCCTCATATGTATGTGGACAGAGTTGGGACATGCGCGCACGTTCACTACTCGTGTTTGCCCATTTTACAAAAGATACGCGAGTTTTATTCTCTCTTCAGTCACGTGGAGAAAGTATCCGCGTACGGATTGAATTCACATGACGTGTGTACTTGATTAATTTTTCTTTCTCATCTAAATATTTTTCATTTCTTCGTGATATTCCTAAAGTAAGAGTGTGCAAAGTAAATAATTTATAGGGACTTTTCGAAAAATTTTATTGATGTTTTCCCTTAGTATTTTCCTTCATTTACTATTGAGTTGTGAAGTGATCACAAGAATATTTTTATTCAGTGAGTATACAGAGTATTTCAATGATTATTGTCCACCATTTTTGTTATTCATTCAATTGTCTTGAGAAGGTATCATTACACCAAGTTATTTTGATTTTGTGATTGCGAATATTCAAATGCCAAAAATCGATATTGTTGAAATTAATGAAAAGTACTTAAATTTAATTGTTGAATTTTTTTCATCCCCACTTTCATCACGAGAGGTAACCATGAAATTGAATGAATTACACAATGAGAATCTCGTGATTTCATTAGGTGTGGAATAATAGAAAAATAGGAATCCGAAGATGCTTTTGGTTGTTAATTCACGAGGGTTTTGTATCTTCAACACGAAAAATTTTATGAATTCAATTTTTTTCTTTTCATATATAGAAAAAAATTTCTGAATTTTGATTCCACTCCAATTCGTACTCATCATGAATTATTGTGTTAACTGATATACCATTGATTGATAGAAAGAATTAATTCTTCCTTCATCATGAACTTCTCTATTTTACAATGATGAAAAATAAAATCAAAACCTAAAAAATAAACTGCAAATATTTTTTAAAAAATCACACGGGGGTATGAATCAAATTTTCAATGAAAATCCATCAGGAGATGTCCAAAACTCAGAATTTGTAAATAATATACACAAGATTGATAATACAACCAAATCAACACCAGTTTCATCATAAACTTCAGTTTCAACATCAGTAATTTATTAACTTCACTTTTGATTGCACGTCAAACGTGGGAATTAAGCAGTCGCGATCAATCACTAAAACAACTAACTATCACAACCAAAGTCACGCGAAAATATGTGTGTACAATGGAAATTCATGGTGAATCGTCATGTCCACTCGACATAAACAAAAGAATCACCCTCTCCAATATATTATACCAATCAGATGATATAATCAAAAGGAGTGGATAGAAACAGAGTCGACTATAAAACCACCGACAGAATTGTCAGTGAAAAGCGATATCAATTAAAGAATTTCTCTAACAGAAAAATATTGAACATTGGAATATCGATTGGGGGAGGGGGTGTGTGAATGTGTATGTATCTATAATATTTATAAGAATGATTTTATAGTTTTCCATTTTATTTTGCGAAAAATCTTATATTTGTTTGTTTTTCTCCCCAACAATGTGATGGGGAGTTTCCTTTCCATTTTATCGAAATCCGATTTGCAGATTGGGGAAAATTTTCACCCTTTCAATTGAATATTTATTTTTTTTGTCTAAATATATAGGGTTTGATTTCAACTGGGGTAGAAATCAGAAATTTTGGACTTGGGGGCTTGGTATTATGTGAATTTGGTTGTTTTGTTTTGTCCGTGAAACGAGTTTCATTTTTGTCTTCTTATAGGGTTCGTCGTTTGGTTTTATATGAAAATTTTAATAATAGTGAATGGAACTCTGTTTGGAGTTTTTTTTAAATCAGAATTGAAATTTATTGCGCTAACCAACTTATGCATAATAATTAAAGTGAAGTGATAATGATTGCGGAAAATTCAAAATTTTACTGCTAAATGTTTGATTCAATTGTCGAAATTCTTTCGCGAATGGTAGATATTCCGTATACTTCTTGTGCGTTCACAATCGATTAGTGGAATTTTCACATTGTTGTTAGTTGAACGAATTATAAAACGGTCAAATTAAAATTCCAGCTAGTTCTATTTCACTTTTACCAGTATGGAATTTCAAAATCAAATGCCTATAAGTGTTGACATATTTCTAATCATGACAATATGCACATCATTGACATTTACAAGAAAATATGCATAATAAAATACCGACAGAGCTTAAAAATTATTCCCAGAATTTCACTAACGCATTCAACCACAAAAGCTTCACAATTACCTTTTATTAATTCCTCCATGTAAAAATGCCATAAAATTGTCTTCCAAGTGGTTGTCAAGGCGAAAAAACTTTCATAATCATCGTGTCAAATATTTCTTTCTGAAAACTCCGCGACAAAGAAAAAGTAAACGTAAATACACACAAGTTAAATATAAATTTTTATCGTCATCATTGTAGATGACTCGTGCTCATCTTGCTCGTTTCATAATGGCCTCTTTTCTTCCTCTATACTTGTACATACTTGTCGTTATTTTTTCCGTTTTTCTTTACTGTCACTGGTATAAGCGGTGGAATGTCGTATTGCGGTAATCATTACAGTGTCACCTCCGACTTATCTTATACACAAACACTGTGATGGGCAATTTCTTTACCGTGCTTTCAAGTCTTGAAGCATGCACGAGAAAAACATCGTTGTCCATGCAAAAAAAGACTGGGAAAGAGGAAAGAAAATTAATTACCTTTCAATTTATATTGATTTATACCGAACAAACAATAGATGACTTACCCTCATTTTTTCTCGAACTTCTTCCTCTCAGTCGCCTCCACTCTATTTATTTATTTTTTTATTTATTGCTTACCCTTTTTTGTCAATGTTATGACTTTTTTTTTCATTTTTCTACGTGAAAACCAGCATAATGCAGTTCTTTCTCTGGCTCCAACTTCTGTTCCGGAACAATCGTATAATAATTCATCGACTTTCCAATTTATCTTTCTTTCTCCTTATTTCATTTTTCTTTCTATCTAGGTCTCTGCATTGCGAAATTTTCAATGAACCATGCAGTAATAATTATTACAGATATATATTTTTGTATTTATATGTGAAGTTGGATAAGTGGAGAAGAGAAAATAAATAGAAAATGAATTTTTCACAATGAAAATAAATTCCTATTGTGAATATATTCCAATATAGATACGGAAAATACGGATTAGTGTTTTTGCATCTTTTCCTCAGTGGTTTCCATAAGTGAAATATAAATACGGGAAATTCAATTATGCGTGGGCACCCAGGGAGATGTTGGGATACGAAGGAAGCGATGGTCCAGGGGATTTTGGAGGGTTGTGGGAATATAGAATATTTGAAGAACGTGATTATTGTATTGTGAGTGTTATTTTAGGTGGAATATTATTATAGTTTCGACTCTAATATTGTGGTGATAATTTTTTTGTGTTCCCATCATATTTAATGAATTTATTTCGTATCGTAACAACAGAGCTTTTTGTTGAGTTGTTATTCATGATGTTGATCCTACGAATTTTCATGGAAACAATTGTAGGTCAACTTGAATGTTTCTTAGTTTCTTCATGGTAATTTGAAAATGCCATTGAACATCAATTTGGGTTCATTGAACCCAAATTTATGGGAAAAAATGATAGAGAAAATTATTTGTGATGATATTTTTTTTCATTTATTGATATTTCATAAGAATCAATAGTGCAATTGGATTAAAATGGTGCAAATGTTGGAATTGTATAACGTACGAAGTGAAATATACACAAGACAATAGAATTTTGATTTATTACTATTAGCATTGATGATAAACATGAAAATTAATTGATTTGAAATTATTTAATTAAATAGTGAGGGATAATGATGAATTAAAAAGTCTTTAATTATCTCGAAGTCTCTGAATGAACCAATGTTATCTCATAACATTGGTTCATTCACTGTAAATAAACACTGAGTCGATACGATCTCCATCAACGTGGAAAAATAAAGATTGCGTGTCCACATTCATCAATTGAATGAACATGAACAATAAATTCCTAAGTATATATGACCATTTGATAAAATAATTCATTAAATATCAACTATACGACTCAATATCAAATAAACTCTTTTCATAATTTACCAAACGTAGTACATTCACACGTAAATTTACTGATGGAGAAGAATAAATTTGCATATTCGAGAAATTTTAACTTTATGAATGATCGAAGAGGGTTGTATCAATTATTGTAAATTGTTCATGATATTTTGACAGATTCAGAGGGAGAAAAGGAGAATAAACATGGAAACTCTACTGAATTCCACATCCCTCTCTATCAATGGAATATTTCACCCCAAATTAGTTCCAATTCTCATAAGTCTTTGAGTACATTTGAATTCCATTATCATGAAAATTGATGACTTAATCTTCTTTATTGAAATTTAATCATATTTATACATTCACGAACGAATATAGAATATGTAGAGCATATATATTTATACTTTCGTGTTTGAATATATTCGAGATGAATATTTATGTATGAATTATGGCATGTCGAGTTCACACACAACTTTCAAACACCATGCGTCATGAATGTATTTGTATCAACGCTTTTGCTTGTGTTATATCAGTACTTGAAAGCTCTTGAAATATGATGGAAGACCGTTGGACGGGGGGCGGATGTGCCGTAGAGTGCATCTTCTTTCGTGACCTCAAATCTTCTTATTAAGTGTACGCAATTTATTTTTTTTCTCACTAGATTCTTTGTTTTTGTCATATTTGACAATTATTCATACACAGAAAGGTGACAGTGTTTGATTGCGGTGGAATATGGTCGAAATATTCTTTTATTCTATGTGCTTTTGATTTGTGATGGTCTCTCTCGTTGAGAGGATTTTATTACGAATGAAATTTTAGAGGAAAAGGTTTAACTTGTTCTGTACTTTGATGAATTGTCTTGGGAATTCTTTTAAAGTTTATAGAAATTCGATTTTGTAGAAAAATTTCTTTGTCAATTTGATTTGTTGTCTACAAAAGTTTTCAGTTCTGTTCGTATCAATTTCAATGTTTATTTTTTTTTTCATCAGTATCGACTTTTTATTGTCGTCGTTGGATAGAGAATTGAAAATAACCTCAAAATATTCATGATAAATGAAAAACTATTCCTTCATTCGATTGATTTAGTTCTTTGTGATATTTCCGTCTTTCAATGATATTAAATAATAGCTCTCTGGTAATATGGAACTTGCAACTTCAACTCTCAAACAAAGATATTTTCTGACTTTCATTTCAGTCCTTTGTCGTATATCATACGGAAATTTAATCATCTTTTACATATTTAATGTCATAAACTGATTCTTCCATGAAATACAATTTTCTTGTCCAGTTCCACAGACTTATTACATCTTTGTAAATTATCTAGATATACAACAATGTTCAGATCTGAATATGAATATTCCTCATGAAATATGCAAGAAATCTACGACAATTCTCCTCAATAGAAAATTTTCTTTTCGTATTTTAAACGACAGAAAATTTATTCTAACAGTTCTTTATCATCTTATTAAGATTAACTCGTGGAATATCGAACAGAGTTGACTGTTCTTGCATGTTTTTTCATCCCCTTCAAACGCCCACATCCATTTTTCCTTGATTTTTCGATAGAAGAGTTTGAATGATAACTTCATTATCATAACTTTATTATTCCATGCCAATGCCAACGAGAAAATAGTGATCAAACGTTCGAGCGGAAGAAAAAGAACAAATCCAATATCTAGTTTTTTGTCTTCATACAAAATCTGATAAAACAATCGAGAAAAAAAAATTGGGTGACGAGCCAACATGTGAATATTAATTTTCAAGGACAATTAATTTTTCCTGTAATCTCTTTATTAATGATGTGGATGCGAATACGGTCACTGGAACGAGGGAATTTCGCAGTAAAACATCAATTGAACTAATGTTAAGTCAAGTTAATGGAATTAATATTTAGGCTTTCGAAAAGTTTGTCGAGTGTTTGAAACTAAAATTATGACAATAAAGCAAGAAGCTCGACATATCCCAAACAAGGTTTCATAATTTATCTTTCTCCTACCTCACCGATCGACGTTCGACAATTTCTGAATTCCTAACCGCTCTCTATGCGTATGAAATTTCACATCGAAGTGAGGGATAGTTATTTTATGAATATTTTCACGAGTTCCTTTGAACATAATTCAACAAACATAGATAAATCATTCTCCATTCAGTTGCGGTTTTCACTGAATCTAATATGAAAGCTTCCAGCAGTATTTATGAATCATATCTGATGAGTCTTATGACGAATAATTAAAAACAAGTACTTCAATTTACTAATGTGAATAGAAGAAAATTATTATCTCCACTGTTTTATATCTGTTACTTAACCGATATTTTAACGAATGGAATTATGAAAATGGCATCTTGGAAATAACTTCCAGTTATATCGTGAAATTTTATCATTTTCTGAATAATTATTTCACGTTTTCCCGCATCTCTTTTTCCATAAAGCTGATGATTATTCATATTATTCAATCGTTTTGCATATACTTCCATTTTAATTGTAAGATTATGATAACTGTGCTGAAATTTCTAATTTCCAGAAGAAACTGTGACTATGTTTGAATTATCACATAAAAATTCTACACATCTGTAGCACTTTGATCAACCATTTAATGGTCAATTTGTATTCAATAAAAGTCATTTGATCATTTATAACTCTCCAACGACACCGATTTTAGTTCCTGCACATCAAAATAACCCTTTCTTAAAATATTTTTATGAAATATTTCATCGGCACTAAAAATCGATCAGGTTTCATTAGATTTTCATGGCAGTGGAATTATCTGTGCAACAGTTAGACTCTTTGCTTCAGTTAATTCAATAAACAACTGACCTGATAACACATTCCTCGTTGAATTTCGTCGATGTATTTTCAGTGGATATTCATCACCACTAAAAAATTCTGTAACTGTCATTAAATAGTTCCCAACTTGAAGTAGGACAAATCAAATAAACCCCACATAATTCTCACATCCACTTTCACCGCAACATTAATTATTTCAAACTATATACACCAATCAATTATCAATTTTAATATTCCTATTTCTCATCAAAGATTCGTGAATTATTACATTCGTGTTATGTCAGTAATTCATGAAAATGATAATTGAGAGATAAACTAACATCGTGAATCACTTCGATATATTTTCGCTTTCCTTTGTCTTTTTTTTTAATCGATAATTCACATTGAAGTTGAGCAACGAAAAAACATATATCTATATAGATTAAGTAAAGTGTATAGACACATATCTTTGTCAGACATTTTCTTTCCGACTATGCTTTCAACTCGATCGATACTGTATACATTGATTGAATAGAAATAGTAAATACTTTTGTCATGCACATGGAAGAGTTATAGCCTTGACTTCATTTATTGTATACATTTCAGTTTGTATCCACTTTATGAAATTAGTTTATATCACGAAGAGAATTGAAATAAAAATATGAAAAATCCCACTTGACCATGTGAAAAATATTTTCAGGAAAAAACAATTGAAGAGAATGCTAATTTAATTCGCAGTATTGGGAAAGATTCGAACAGAAGGAATTCGTATTTTATCGAATACACACACGTTTGTTTTAATTTGATGCATCTGATTAAATATTTCTGGCTATTTTCATTAATTCGGATCAGGTCGTGATTAGAACAATCTTTCTCTTTTTCACCACCTTCACTCTTTTATTTCTTTCATATTCCATTTGCTGAAGTATTTTTTGTCAGGTTCCGACAATAAAAGTAGATATCGGACACGTCGGATTTTCGTGAAGAAAATAGAGAAAAAAAACAGGTGGACAAAATTTTCTTCCAATATAAATTGTCAACATTCTTTCCTCAATGAAATACAAGATGAAAAAAGTTGCTATAAGTTTTTTTTCTTCTTCTCTGCTTGATTATTGAGAAATGGGAATGACGCGAGTGGAAAAAAGAGGGCGGTCGAAAAAGTCTTCTGGATATGTTCGAAGTTTACCCAATGAATTTATCCTATCAATCACAATTAATCACAATTCGATTTTCTCGTGGACACGTAGCATTTTTATCGCTATAATTTTGTTAACGGAGTAATCAGAAACATTCTCATTACAAAGTATCAAAACAGAAATTTATCAGTAGAATATTTTAAAACTCAAATGTTCCCCTCATTTCTTTTTCATTTAAACTATTCATCGAAGTCTTTTGAACGTAACAGATTTTCAATTTTACTGGAAAACTCGTGCAGGGTTTTTTGATGTGCAGTAGATAATCCAGAGTTTATTCTGTTTCTATGAATCCTCGTTGATCTAGAACTGACTGTTCATCATATCACAAAAAAAGGTCGGGAAACATTACCTGAGGGGGCAAAAAATGTTTTCCCACATTACATCACACATTTATGACTTCCGATTTTATGAATTGATTATTTATACATGACGAAACATTACAGCACATTTTCCATCACTGTGAATATGTGAAGAGTCATTGTATGATTCATGAAAAATAAATGTATCGCAAACAAAAGAAATACTTTTTGGTATAAATGTTTGTGAACAACTGAGGGGACTCTGAAATTTCGTGAGTTCATGTAACTGTAAATAATTAAATGGAGACATGTAAATCAAATTTTCATTAGACTGATTTATTCTCGTGTATTCACCTCTATTTCAATATAATTTTACGCTTCATTCATTCATATTTTGTAGTAAATTGGTTCTCGTGTAACTTAGAACACTTGTTAACATCGTGAGAGAAAATTATTTGATCAATATTGGTGAATTTCATTCACACACATATGTATGTGTTGAACGATATGATAAAACACAATTTTCTCAAATTTTAAAAGCAATTTTCGCCCCTTGATGAAATTTCAAATTTCAATTAGAAAATAATTGGAAACGTAACCTTAATTTTAATATGTTTGGTAATTGTTTGAGGATGTTCCAAACGGAAATTCATATTTAGCTTCTGACACAACTCGCAATTTATCTTTTATGCTTCTTTTTCGATTTCAATTATATTTTGTGGTAATAAAAAAATGAATCGACTTTATTCACGAGTCGCTTCGAGTTGGTACATTTTTCACGGCATTGACAGTGGGTAGTGGAATTGTTGGAATAATTTTACATCTGATCGCCCTTAAAAGACTAAACAACAATTTTCTTGCAATGATGAAACCACTTTTTATCCAACCGAGTCAGTCGTAAATTCAGATTTTAAATGGAAAGGCATTAAAAGTTAAATAATCGTCACCAATAAATTTATTCACAGAATGAATCTGTTTCAAAATGTACTCAATTCACAGTAACACAAATAAAATCCATTCGAATAAAGAAAATGAGTCGTTTATAGTTGACATAAATTTGTAATGGCATCGAAAATTTAACGTGAGAATTCCTCTCAACTTTTTCAAATTTTATCACATGAATTCTATGGTGAAAAAATATTTTAAATCATTTATTTATTGATGACACTGATGCAATAACTCAAGTGGAGAATGAAAAATGAATGAATATCGTCGACCTGGAATAATTTCGCTATTCATATGGAAAATTGGAAAATCTGTGAAATTGCGATTGTATTAAATGTCTCATGATGAATGAGTCCGTTGCCTGTGACACTGAATTATTTCTGTGTATTGCATGAATATAGGTCTATATTGCCAGAGCCGGTGAAGCAAATGAATGTGGAAGGGAAACGTAACGACATCACTTAAATTATTATACCCCAAGTGTATACACCATTTAATTTAATGATTATTTTTTATCCTTCAAGTTTATAGGGCGAATAAATTTTTTCTTCATCCCAAACTTGAAGTAGTTGTTTCGTGTTGCGTCACGAATATTTTATTACGATAAGCCGAATCGTAATTTATCTATGTTCACCGAAAAATATTTGTCATTAAGAACTAAAATTTAGATTTTACGATGTTCAATTCAACAATTGGGAAATTCCCAACTCTGG